>CM042537.1:15679208-15911708 GCA_023630585.1 Cranoglanis bouderius
TTTTTTTTTTTTTATTATGCTGCAATATAATTATAACTGGCATTTATTTAGTGCAGTAATTTGTTACTTGTTCACTGGCAGTACATAATCCTTCTGATTATTATCTCATACTCACATCTTCATCTTTCCTAAAATATATACTTTTATGGCACTAATTAAACATGAATGTCGTCCAACATGGAATTTTTGTGCGTGAGGAGTATATAAAACTGGTGTAGTGAAAGCAGACGTCTAATCAGGAAAGAAAGGAAACCCAGAAGAGACCTTAGTCTCTGCTTTATATCCGCATAGAATGGGAAAAAAAGAGAGAGTTGGCGTTTGTTTTATTGTTTCTGAAGCTTTCCATCCAGTTCAGGCTATTTAAACGTGGTGTTCTGGATGTGGAACGGAACAAGTGGTGTATATGTGTGTGTGTGTGTTGAGAGGGGGATGTAATTGTGCAAAAGTGATTTGGGTGCTAGCCACAGGAAGGTGAAATGTATTTAAATGGGGGTTGTGAGAAGACCTTGAAAAGTATGAATGGTCGTCTTTGAAAAATGCTTAGGAAGGCACCCTAAAATTACGTTATTAGCTCGCTGGCTTCAAACATTTCTTCAGTGATTTCGGTATAATCTTCAGCCTGAAATTACGCTTAAGCAAATCTACTTCTAACAGCGTAAACACTGAACACTGTGAAAGAAAACAAATAAAGGCTAAAAGATAACCTACATACATTCATATGCATTACTTACTGGTAATAAAGAGAATTTAAAAATATTCCGTGCAATTTTTTGCTCAGTTATGCATTGGGGGGGGATGCTTATGCATCAGGACTATGAATTCACTCAGATTGGAAAATTAAATTAAGCTATTTTCCTGGAAAGAATAAATACCTGTCTATTTATCATTTAATTCTAAAAGGTTGAAAATTCGCAACATAATTTATTTTCCAGTATGTCATGTAATGTGCATTTTTGCTCCAACACTGACTAACCTCAGCTTATTAAAAACAACAACAACAACAACAACAAAACAGCTGTGAGTTTCCTGGTTAGAGGATTGTAATATCAGATTCAAATGTTTTTATTCCATTAAATTCCCGACATTAAATTAATACTTTTAAAGCAACCTAGGCGCATAAAAACAAGCACCTACAATGAAATGTAGGAGTGAATTCATTTCCAAAAATGAATTCACAGATAAATTTTAGGGTTAGCTGCGTGCCAGCTTATTTTTATTCACTTGTTTTCTAATTAATCATAGACAATTTGAAGATGATGATGGAATTGGTCAAACCTAGGACTTATAATGTAATTAAAACAAAACTATTTTAAATTTTGGGTGAATCTAGTTGACTCACATTTTTAGCTGACTCACATTTTTAAGTTGGATGATTATAAAACTGAACTTTTGTGAGTGAGAAACAACTGAACTGATGAAACCTAAACAGTTTGCACGAGAGTGAGATACACAATTAAAAATCTATTAAGACATTTCGATTATGAATTCACTAAAGCCTTTTGATATCGTGTATGTGTAAAAGCAGGTAAAACTCACCCTATCTGTAGCAATTCAGGTGAAGGAATCAGTCTTCAGAGTAGCGTCTCCATTCCAGCTGGAACTAGTAATTTGTGAAATAAATGGTCCGCGCGCGTGACAGGACCGCTGACAGGCAGTGTAATGAGCCGGATGGTAAACTAACGCTCAGGTCCAAACATTATCTACGCCTCAAAAACTAAAAGTAAACTGCGTTATCGCCGACTGAACGTAGTGTCAACAACAGATGAGGCTTGGAGTGTGTTGTCGGAGTGATTAGAGAGCGAGTGAGTGAGCTTTGTCCCTCCTCCGCGCTGAAACAACAGCAGTGTGTGCGCCACTGACAGAAGCGTTGAGAAGAAATATGCTACATAAACGAGCGACCTGTGGTCCCTCCTCCTCCGCCGCCTCCTCCTCCGCGCGTCCCCTGTATGCAGCTCTGAGACCAGAGTCCCCGCTGTGCGTGTATATGTGTTTGTGTGTGTATGGGTGGATGTGGGTGTGTATTAGTGATGTGTCGCTCCCGGATGTTTGAGCCGACTCACATAAACTGCTGATTAATTATTTAAATCGATTTTATAAAATACAATTCAAGCTAATATTATTTTGTTAATTAGAAGGCAGGGTAAGATTTCAAGAAATGTGATTAAAATGTTTTTCAATATTTAGGCAAAACTGCTTAAAGGGGAAAAATAAGAGTGTGTGGATGCATGGAGAGGTGTTATAGGCATCTTATTAGTTTACGACACTAAATTAAGCTACTTCTTCAACAGCCATAGTACAGTGCCCTCTACTAATATTGGCACCCTTGGTAACTATGAGCAAAGAAGGCTGTGAAAATTTGTCTTTATTGTTTAACCTTTTGATATTTTGTTAAAAAAAAAAAAATCACAAAAATACTCTGCTCTCATGGATATCAAACAAATGCAAACACACCACAGGTTTATAAAAAACAAAACTATATATATATATATATATATATATATATATATATATATATATATATATATATATATATATATATATAATATATTTTTTCTCATATGAATTCATAGGGGTGCCAATAATTGTTGCACACCTATATTTAACAAAGATTTATACATATATATATATATATATATATATATATATATATATGTATAAATCTTTGTTAAATATAGGTGTGCAACAATTATTGGCACCCCTATGAATTCATATGAGAAAAAATATATTATATATATATATATATATATATATATATATATATATATATATATATATATATATATATATATATATATATTCCCATTGATATTTTAAATGTTTTTAGTACACATGGGTGACTAGGAACAGGAAATTGTTCAACCATGACTTCCTGTTTCACAGGGGTATAAATATGAGGTACCACATAGGCCAAATTCCCCTAGTCATTTATAACAATGGATAAGACCAAGGGATGTAGCTGTGATGTGCGGCAAAAGGTTGTTGAGCTTCACAAAATGGGAAGTGGCTATAAGAAAATAGCACAAGCATTGAAAATGTCCATTTCCACCATCAGGGCAATAATTAAGAAGTTCCAGTCAACTGGAAATGTTATGAATCAACCTGGAATTGGACGTGTGTCTATATTGTCTCAATGCACTGTGAAGAGGATGGCCAAAAAATCTACAAGGATCACAGCTGGAGAATTCTTTGTGTCTTGGGGTCAGAAAGTCTCCAAAACTACAATCTGAAGTCACCTACATCACCACAAGTTGTTTGGAAGGGTATTGAGAGAAAAAAACCTCTACTCTCATCCAAAAACAAACTCAAGTGTCTTCAGTTTGCCAGACCCTACTGGAACTTCAAATGGGATCGGGTTCTATGGTCAGATGAAACCAAAATAGAGCTTTTTAGCAATAAACCCCAGAGGTGGTTTTGGTGCACACAGAGAGGTAGCCATATGGAAAAGTACCTCATGCCCACGGTAAATATGGTGGTGGCTCTTTAATCTTTTGGGCCTTTTTTTCTGCCAGAGGACCTGGACATTTTGTTAGGATACATGGCATCATGGACTCTATCAAATATCAACAAATATTAAATGAAAACCTGACTGCCTCTGCCAGAAAGCTTAAAATGGACCGTGGTTGGATCTTCCAGCAGGACAATGATCCAAAACATACATCAAAATCAACACAAAAATGGTTTACTGACCACAAAATCAAGGTCCTGCCATAGCCATCCCATACCTGACTTGAAACCCATAGAAAACCTGTGGGGTGAACTGAAGAGGAGAGTCTACCAGCATGGACCTCAAAATTTGAAGGATCTGGAGAGATTCTGTATGGAGGAACGGTCTCAGATCCCTTGCCATATATTCTCCAACCTCATCAGGCATTATAGGAGAAGACTCAGAACTGTTATCTTGGGAAAGGGAGGTAGCACAAATTGTTGCCTAAAAGGGTGCTATTTTTTGATAAACCTGTGTTTTGTTTGCAATTGTTTGATATCCATGAGAGCAGAGTATTTTTTAATGAAATTTTTAAACAAAAGATCAAAAGGTTAAACAATAGATTTTTCACAGCCTTCTTTGCTAATATTTACCAAGGGTGCCAATGTTAGTGGAGGGCACTGTATAGCTGTTTAGCTCCACAGACCTTAAACCTGCTAATCAAATGAATTTGTATCTTTCAGAGTGTTTTAATTACTCTTTTAATGTAATTACTCCTGTTTTAATTACTTTTGTGACCACAATTCAAGTTGGTTCTAAGTACTACCCTCTACATTCCCAAACAGGTGTTTATAGCATTTTCACATTCATGCTATCAGTGTCCCAAATAACCTTTTAATATTTTACAGTGTCAGGTTTATGTTCCTGTTTTACCTTACAGTATGTCACTTGGATTTTTCTCCAAATTGTCAACAGTGTAGTGTTTTCATAAATAAGTAATAAACAATTCATTTTCTGAGAGTGTCCGTCTTCTGCACTCAAATGCCAAAGGCAGATTAGCAAAGTCAGATAAGGGGAGCGGGAGGATTATGTCATGTAGATGCTGTGAATTCTTCTTAGCCCTGAGCTTCCCCCAAAGCACACGGAGGCCTACTGTGAGAAAGTCAGCAGTATGTTACCTGAGCACAGAGAAACAGCTGATGGGAACATCTCTAGACATTTCAATGTACTTTGACGAATAGGGTAAAGACAAGAGTATGTTATTTGTCAGTGAAATAAACTTTTCAGAATATTTCTAGCAAATATAAATAACAATCATGCACATTTAGACAGGCTTCAGCAGCAAGTTGAGAATTAACCTAAATAATAAGTATTAATTTTCAGCAACTTTTCATAAAAATTCATATGATTCTCCAACACTGTTTTTTCACACTTCCTATTCTATAAATCAAACAGTAAAATATAATATTTTTTTTTTGTTCAGCTTGGTCCCAAGGCATTTATATGAGTCTTGTGTATTTACAGTTTGCTCAGATACAGCTACAGGATAATTGTTAGTACAGTAACATAACTTATAAATTCAGCACACATAGTAATGTGCGCATATTTATAAATATTACAGAATAAGCAAATAACATAGAAGATATAGAACTCACTGGAGTCCATTGCTACAGTATGTTTTATATACAGTATACACGTATACAGTATATATTTGTGAAAGGGTGCTTATAATTCCTAATGCCTCATGTACAGCACTACAATGCTTCAATTCTTCACTTCCGCCTATGTATTTTTAGGTGTAATTTCCCTGTAGCACTTTCACAGAATTATGGTGAATGGACTCCAGTGTTTTCCCTTCCATAAAATCTGAATGTCAAATCAAGTTCATGGATGGCATAAGGAAGAACACACGTGTAGTTAAGCAACATGACCCAGACATGAATTTGTCTGCTTATGAGTAATCTTTCAGGTTTCAGTGCTATGAAGGAAATAAAAGCAGCCATTGTCATTGTCTCCTCTTGGAAGCTGCACATACAGATATCACAGATAGACATTTTAAAATTACTGTCCTGTCAACAGGTTTTATTTTATGTAATGCAAATCAATATTCAAAAAAGTGTCTACATTCCAAATGATGAAATCTCTGAGATGATAGTCAACAGCCAAAATACGATCAGAATTCAGAACATGTAGCACCTGTGCAATCAAAGGCTTATGTTATTTATAAATCTGTAACCATACAATCACAAATAAATGTTTGTAGTTGTCTTATGCTGATGTACTGCATTAAATATTATTTAGTCGTCTATTGTTAGTGAAAGATAGAATACTTTTTTGCATACACCTGGGTTCATGGCAAAACATTTTGATTCTACTGATGATAATGATTACTAAGTTTCAGCCATTTATGTGAACCATGATTTGTGCCTCTAGACTCAGTAGAGGTATGTACAGTGACCCAAAAGTGCAAAACATAAAAGTGAAACTAAAAACACTACAAGTTCAGAAACACAACAGCAAACTTGAAGACAAAACAGCAAAATTGAAAACACAACAGCAGAACCCCATGCACAAAAACTTATTTAAAAACACTTCATCATAACCTGGGAAAAGGATAGGTCCTTATTGAATCTCATTGCCAATTGAACATCATCTAATTGAACATCATCCAGTTGAACATCATCCAATTGAACATCATCTCATTGCCAATTGAACATGGTTTGTGACTATCACAAGGAGAAGGAACTGCACTTTTTCGGTCTGTAATCTAGTTAGCCTAGAGAAAATGATTCATCACAATGTTTCTTATGTTATTATAGTGAGAAGTAATTTTTTTTTCTAATTCTTTAGGCGGGCTTTCAGTGTTAACATGTTTATAATAATGCCATATGAAGTTGACAGCATATCTACAATAACATCATATGAATGCCCTTGATAAAAATAAGCATAACTAAAAGCATCAGTAGATTTATTTAGACTAATAATTCCTCTTACTTTAAACATTCTCCAGCTCTCCGTTTTCTGTGGTCTCTCAGATTGACGCATGCTCTCGCCAATCAGCAACGAGCATGTGATGTTCAGAAAGGACCTAACCTTCCTGTTTTGTTGACGTGTTACTGAATTTGTTATGCTTTTGGTTTTGCTGTTGTATTTTTGGTTTTAAGTCATGTTCCAGCTGTAGTTAAGTTCCAACTCATAAACATTAGCTAATAAAGTCAGAGCAACACTGAGCCAGGGCAGTGCTGATAAACACACTGAAACTCTTCACAGCAGATCGTTCTTCTGTAGCAATAAACTCTATCTCTTTCCTATCTTTATCTTTCTCAGTCTCTGGTGATTTCTTTTTTCAGTAGTTCAGTGGGCAGTCCTTCCCCTTTAACCCCTCACACATTCATTCCTCCACCTCTCACTGGGCACACCAATACTGCTCCCCTTGTCCTAGGAATGTGGAAATGATTT
Organism: Cranoglanis bouderius; assembly: GCA_023630585.1. Lineage (NCBI taxonomy): Eukaryota > Metazoa > Chordata > Actinopteri > Siluriformes > Cranoglanididae > Cranoglanis > Cranoglanis bouderius. The sequence continues at coordinate 15,686,092 of CM042537.1, forward strand.
CCGCCTTAATTTTATAACGCAGGGGGCTCCCTTTGGTTCAATTTTCACCCATGCCATAAAAAACATAGTGGTGGTAAGAACACCGCAGACATCTGTTTTTTCCATTGCCAAGCCTTTAATGATCAGGTAATAAAAGTTCAATTTGACAGAAATTACAACAGATGTTGCAGACCATAAACCTCAAATATAAGGGACTTCTCAAGAGTACAGGCTGACCCTGCATGGTCATACCTCACCTTACTATAAACATCAACATCAGCTCTTTTAAAAAACTTCACTATGGAAAGTGACTTGCAAAATGTTCATCCTTGCATTCAGTCAGTTTTCATGTAGGTCATGGTTAGTGAGTGTCAAATTTGCTGGCACAGTAGGCCAATTTTTAAATGATTTCACTGTGGAAGAAATAATTGATTGATTTTTTGGGGGTTAAATTTGCCTTTTTAAAATATATTCCATTGTAATTAATATAAACATTAATAATTTTTTTATTGCAAACATTAACACCTACCTCTTTACTAGTTCCATTTGCTTAGTGGCGTGTTAATCTGCTTAAAAGCATGTTTCCCATATTAACCCTCTCTTCAGGCATTTGATTGACATTCAGCTTCCCATTCCCACACTTAATAAACAATCATGTGTTTTTGAACATTTCCAACTATGCGCTGTCGGAAACAGTGGGTTCAGGTTTGACCTGGAGGCAGGTATTTGAGACGATGCTGTCTGATTTTCCCATGAGCTCTTCTTCAATACAGACTTGTTAAGGTGTGAAGTACTTCCTATCTGACTGGTTGTTGCTGTTTTTGTAGTCATAGCCTACAGTTTCGTTCATCTACACACACCCCAACTGTTCCCTTGATAGGAATGATTATTAATGATAGCACTGAAACACCAGAGAAGCATGCCAGAAATATAAATCTTGATCAGTCTTTTGGCCCCTAGTTTCTCTAGCAATGGTATGTGATTGACACTTGTTCTGGCCTGTTGAGATTAATAGGCCACAGATGATTTCTAATAAAGCAAGGGCGCATGCTGTCTGAGCACTTTATGATGGACAGGGGCTTGTGTGTGTGTGTGTGTGTGTGTGTGTGTGTGTGTGTGTGTGTGTGTGTGTGAGAGAGAGAGAGAGAGAGAGAGAGAGAGTCTTTGTCAGTTTCAACCCCAGAGGTGAGAGAGTTAAGTTCACACGCCTTTTCTTTGTTCCCACGGCAATCACAAATGCACCTGACCCTGAGGTTCACATACAGAGTCTTTCGTATTTTGTTCTTAAAATGTCTCTCATGTCAACACAGCGTTTCTGCTGTCTCTATGGGCCAATGAAGTACTGTGGTGTGTTTACTTTGTTAATAGTCTCAGCGTGTGGTCACCATCACACACTCATGATATATTGGACACTCGGTCCCTGTCAAAGTCTACATGTGTGTGTGTGTGTGTGCTTATCTTTTTAATATATGATGTTGCAATAACGTTTATTACTTTTGTGTGTGTGTGTGTGTGTGTGTACTCCTGTATTAGGACACACTGTTTTTACATGTGTGTGCTGCTGCACCCTTTTAGGATTATTCATGGGACATTTCTGTGCAAGATATGGTGTTCTCAACCCTGCTTCAGGCAAAGGCGATGCTGTGACTGGAATAACAGAGCTTGTGCTGAATAGCGCTGACTTTTGGTTCGGGGTTCACGTCCATAAGCTGGCTACAGCGAGCAGGGGCAGTGAGAAAATTGGTGCTTTAAATGACCTGGGGAGGTAGTGCATTGTTCAGGAGACAATGTAGCAGCTCCTGATATAAGTGCATCTCCATGTGAGAACTCCCAAACAACAGTAAGCAGCCCAACAAAAGCACAAGCAGGCTGCTGAAACCTGAGAAAGGGATGATTTTAGAACTGGATGGAAGACATTCTTCTACACCCCAGCCTTTACGGAAATGGAAAATCATTTATAAAAGCCACAAAAGCGTATGAGATTATTAGCAATGGTGAAACAATTGAACACGGTTACTCATGCTGCCTGGCTCGTATTTCATCTGATATGGGGATATGTTGAGAATGCACATGTAGTTCAATCAGTAAAAAAACTGTTTACAAATTTTCTGATGACTTTGTGTTTTAAAAAAAATACAATAATAATAATTATATTATTACTATTATCATTATTATTATTGAATTGTATTTTATTATTAAATGTTTTTGATACGTGCTTATATACTTTATTTTATGCTATGTATTTCTATTTGTTTCTATTTTCTTTTCCTATGTAAAGCGCCTTGAAAGGCTTTTTAATGGTGCTGAGTTTTATTATTATTCTACTCTGGGCTTTGACAATATGACAAATGTGTAGTGGACTGAAAAAAAAACTGCATTGTTACCAAAATGTAGGTTTTCTGGTTATAACATACTTTGACACCTCTACTTTAAGAAAATATGAATATATTTACCCAAAGTGATGTAGAACTGCTGTAACTGTACTAAAGAAAGAAAAGAAACACATTTCAGTTGACAAAAACTTGTATTTTCTCTCCAATTTTCTTTCTTATATGGCATTTATCAGATACCCTTATCTAGAGCAACTTTCTTTCTCCATGTTGTGCATACAGTGGGTATAGAAAAGAATCACCCCCCTTTAAAATAATCACATTTTGTTGCTTTTCAGCCTGAAATGAAGACAGACACAGTTTTTGTTTTATCCAGCTGTATTTACTCAGTGCAACTTATAACATCCAAGTGAAAGATATTACACCAACATGTCAGAAAAAATAAAATAAAATAAAAAACAGAATCACTGAGTTGGAAAAAGGATCACCCCGCTCCTAAAAATGACTTGTAAACTCAATCAGGTGTAGCTAATCACCTTCTCAATGGCACACAAAGCCATTTGACTTTCAGCTGTGATCAGCTGTGGTCATTTTGATTAGCTCAGCATGAAAAGAGATTTCCTGGAGCATTTTGTATTGCAACTGAAGCAAACAATCAACTACGGGTGGCAAGGCACTGTCAAAAGATCTCCGGGATAAAGTTGTGGACAGGCACAAGTCAGGAGATGGATACAAAAATTTTTCAAAGGCTTTATCAATGCCTAGAAGCACAGTGATGTCTATTATTAAGAAGTGGAAGTTATTTGGTACAACACAGACCCACCCTGGATCAGGACATCACTCCAAACTGGATGAAAAAGCCAGGAGGAAACTGGTCAGAGAGGCTACCAAGAGGCCTACAGCAACTCTGAAGCTTGTGACAACAATATGCAGCATGTGACTTGTATGGTAGGGTTGCAAGAAAAAAGCCACTCCTCAACAAAGGCCACATGCAGTCACGACTGAGCTTTGCCAAAACGCACCTTGAAGATTCTGAGGCCACATGAAAAAAGGTGTTCTAGTCAGATGAGACTAAAAGTGAATTATTTGGCCTCAACACCAAACGATATGTCTGTCAGAAATCCAATACAGCTCACCATCCAAATAACACCATTCCTACAGTAAAGCATGGAGGTGGTAATATCTTGTTATGCGGGTGTTTCTCTGCAGCAGGGACTGGAACACTTTTCAGGATAGAAGGAAAATGTATGGGGCAAACTACTGTCAAATTCTTGAGGAAAATCTGCTGCCTGAAAGTTGTCAGTGGGAAGAAGGTTTACCTTCCAACATGACAATGACCCAAAGCACACAGCAAAACTGACCACACAGTGGTTGAAGGAGAAAAAGGTGAATGTCCTTGCATGGCCTAGTCAGAGACAGACTTTTTACATTTTTTTTCCTGACATGTTGGTGTTATATCTTTCACTTGGATGTTACAAGTTGCACTGAGTAAATACAGCTGGATAAAACAAAAACTGTGTCCGTCTTCATTTCAGGCTGAAAAGCAACAAAATGTGATTATTTTAAAGGAGGTGATTCTTTTCTATACCCACTGTAGTTCCCCTTATGCAATGCTTCTTTAGATTTGATGATCACTGATCATCTCTTGTTTTCCTGAAGAGGAACCATGTCCATGGCTTAGAAGCACTCAGGAGCCCCGCTGTCTTACAATACGAACCAGATTTGACACTCTGAGGGTGGTAGAGAATGAGAGAGAGAGAGAGAGAGAGAGAGAGAGAGAGAGAGAGAGAGAGAGAGAGAGAGACAGAAATAAACTCTCTATCATCCTTTCTGAGGGGTCGCACCGTACAAGGGTCATAGGTGACAAAAATATCTCGGTCACACTAGATCAGAAACAATAAGCACATTCAAATACTGAGCCATCATGAATCTCTCAGTCATTTTCTTAGAAAAACACTGTGTTCTTCTGAATCTTGCCCATTGCAGTGTGCTCAGTGTGGAGAAAGCTGCTGTTTTCTTTGCAGTGTCTGCAAAGCCTTCAAAACACACACACACACTGGAAACAAAATGGTTCCTCTTGGGTTCATTAGTTCTGGGCTGTGGTTGGGAGGTCACTCAGGCAGAAGTCCTCTGACTGATCTCTGCTACAAACAATTAAAAAGCTTGTTTTTCTGGGTTGGGTTTTTGATTAAATTCATACTGTAGTATTACAGTGTGCTGTTATGTCTGGGTGGAGAAAAGCGAAAATAAGCAGTCTTTATTGAGGAAATGAAGTCCTTGTTGTTATGTCAGGCCAGAGGTGGAGGGCACTAGGGTTGTCATGATACCATAAATATATCTTATGATACTATACCAGCTGAAGTATCATGATACCAAGCAGTATCACAATACAATGCACTATTATGATAATTCATAATTCAAATCTACAAAATGAACCAAATTTACAGAAATACATAGATATAAATGAAAACAGACAAACCAGCTGGCAAGCAACTAATTCAATCTGCCACATATTTCATCTATTGTTCCCTAGAGCAGTGAAATCATGCAAATGGAAATTGTCCTCAGAGTACTAAGAATGAACACAACATTAGAAATGAATAACTGAATTTGGAAATGAACTCAAAAAACAAAATCATTAAATTGTGAATATTAGCTCATTTACTAGCAAACATGGCTAATTTTAGTATGTACACACAGTGGTTAGGATAACGTTAGCTTGCGTACTATCAAACACAGCTAATTTTATTATTTACACACTCGTTTGGTAGGGAATCTTTAAAGGTTAAGGTAAAGAATTTAGGTTAAATGAAGTGTCAATAACCTTTGTGTATTCTGCAAAAGCAGTGGGATGTCATTTTAGCAAAATCAGAACATACAACATTACTTACGGTACTATCGTTTTGAACATACTACCATATAAAAAATCCAGTGGCATCAGCGGTATTTTGAAGCTTTGGTATCGCGATACTACTGTAGTACTGGTATACCATGCAACTCTAGAGGGCACTGGGTTTTTAAGGTCAAGAGAGAAAAATCATGCAATTGACATGGGATGTTATATTTAGCATCATTAAACACAATGCAATTGACATACTGCCATTTATCAGATTTCAGTGTTCTTCTTGGCTGTTAGCTATGAAAGGAATAAAACACGACAGGGCATGCTGTTAATCAGCAATGGGGTGGTGTGATGCATCGCGATGCAAAGCATTACTACTCTGACGTTTATTATTTTCCAGTGACAGCAAGACCTGTAGTGTTTTAATCGTCTTATACCACAGGAATTTGTGTGTGGAATGCTGTGGAGACTCTTTAGTTCCTGTTATCACTTACCTTATAGCAGCTATAAACGTCTAGTCATTTCCTCACCAGCCTCTTTTTTATCTTTTAAGTTAATAAGACAAAAAAATGAAGCTTGTCATGCTACCAAGAAGGAAGAAAACGTCATCATATCACCATATCAGACTCTCAGAAAGCTGCACCATATCAAAGATTTTCGTCTGTTTATGTACCTGCTTAGGTTCTTACAATAGAAATGATAACATATTAATGAAAGAGTGCATTAATATAAACCAGTGATTTGCCTTGCAGCTGGACCTACTCTCAGAGCTGCTGTTATAGAAAATTAATCAACCTTCTGACCAATCAGAATTGAGCATTCAATATCACTATGGTATAAATGATCTTTATTGATGTCTGTTGAGACAGTGGCATGTTCGTAAGTGATTTCTTATCAATATCCAGACTGAGGTTCATATGCTCATATAGATTTAGGCTCTGGGGTTTGGTGGGAGTGTGCCAGGAGCATGATGGGATCGTTTGCTTAATGTATTGCTATTGATTATTTGAGAGGACAGGTAGGCCAACTGTTTACAGAGAAGCAGTAAGTGTCTCTTTGGCGAATTTCAAGCAAGCAAGAAAGATAGAGAGAGAGAGAGAAAGAGAGAGGGATACTGCTAATTCAATTTTCTTTTCTTACTGCAAAGAGAGAAGAGGGTAGGGCAGGTAATTGAGGCTTGAGCTTTTTGTAGCCCCAGGTGACGAGAGAAGGAAAAGAAGGTGTGAGGGGGAAAAAAATAAAGATCCTTTTCTCTCCTTTTCTCTCTACATTCGCCATCTGGCTTCGGGCTGTGCATTTCTCCGACCTCTCTCTATCTTTTTTTCTGTCTCTCTCCCTTTCTCTCTCCCCAGTATTGTCTTGTCACTCAAACCTATGTGAAAACTCCTCCCAGCAGATAAAGGCATTTAAAAAAAAAAAAAAAACCCATGAGAACCTGTGCACTCTCTGGTACTTTCCCCCACCCACTCTTTCTACGCTCACCTACAGTTTACTGCTCTTCAAAATTCCTCTCTTTCCTTGCCTTTTTGTGTTTCAGGTGTCTCCAGCTGTAGACACGGCCCTGAGATATGTGTCCTTTATGGCCTTGCTGATCTGCGGCAGCTGGTTGTCATGTGTACGGCATCTCCGCTGAACAAATTGTTTGCAGAAATGACTTGTAAAAATTGCTCTTATGTAAAGGTTTTATGATAATTACCGAATGACTACTGTATGAGGATGCGGAGTCATTATTGCCATTGATAAGGCACACATACTATGTACATGGACAGTTTGTATATTAACAAAAGCAGCATATCAAAACAATACCATACTAGCACTGTGTGTGAGATTAAGCACCAACATAAAATGCATTAGTTGATCATATAAACACAGTCCTGACAGAGCTCCTTCGTCAGTAATATACAATATGAATATCTACCATATGTAATATACAGCAGGTATAGCTAAGTCTCATTCAACCAATGTTCTGCCCTTTATCTTCTTATTTTTTCTCCACTTTGAGCTTTTACAGCGCATATGTCTCTGCAGCTGAGTAGTCATGGAGTGACTTTATTGGTTGTGTGTCGTTGTGTGTGTGTTGAGTGTGTTTATAGCTCTGTCTGTGGGGGAGAAGAGCAGACACTGGAACACTACTAAAACCACACATAATCAGAACAAGACTGCAAACCCTACTCCTGTACCCTGTGTAACCTCAAAGCAAGTCTGTGTGACTTATTGTTGTTAACTTTTATGCTATTATATGAATTTTTTTTTAAAAATGTTTTTGTTCTCAGTAAGCTTCGCTTTCTCAGTGTTGGGTTATGGTCAAATCCGACACATTGGATTTTAATGAAACCAAATATTCAGAGATTTTATATATAGAGTTAAGTACTTGAAAAAATCTTTTTTGTTGTTGTTGCAGATTTTGAGGACTAATACTGCCACTGAATTACTACATATGTATTTTGTTATGCAATCAGATAAGCAGAGGTGAGAAGTCCATCATAGAAGAGTCACATGAACTCCACATGTGAATATGACTCGTGTGAATTTTACAGAGTGAGTTTTAGACACTTCACATGAGATGTTCACGCATTTTCACATGTGGACTTTTTATGTGTAATGTATGTGTTTTTTTTTTTTTTTTCATTTTTACATTGATTCATTTATTTCAGTGTGGTTGTTTTTACACAGAATTAATTTTTTAACAATTAATTTATCTTCATACGCAGTTCATATTTTCACATTTCACATGTGAGTTCACATGCATTTTCAGGAAATAAAATTTTGAATTTTACATTTATTATTCACATAATCGCATGTGAAAAGCATATGATCACATGTGAAATGATGATTTGTAAGTATAATTACTTTGTTACTGTAGGTCTGCCTGTGTCTGTACTTTACCTGACTTTTGCTTACTATATCTATATATATATATATACAGGTGCATCTCAATAAATTAGAATGTCGTGGAAAAGTTCATTTATTTCAGTAATTCAACTCAAATTGTGAAACTCATGTATTAAATAAATTCAGTGCACACAGACTGAAGTAGTTTAAGTCTTTGGTTCTTTTCATTGTGATGATTTTGGCTCACATTTAACAAAAACCCACCAATTCACTATCTCAACAAATTAGAATACTTCATAAGACCAATAAAAAAAAAACATTTTTAGTGAATTGTTGGCCTTCTGGAAAGTATGTTCATTTACTGTACATGTACTCAATACTTGGTAGGGGCTCCTTTTGCTTTAATTACTGCCTCAATTCGGCGTGGCATGGAGGTGATCAGTTTGTGGCACTGCTGAGGTGGTATGGAAGCCCAGGTTTCTTTGACAGTGGCCTTCAGCTCATCTGCATTTTTTGGTCTCTTGTTTCTCATTTTCCTCTTGACAATACCCCATAGAGAATCTATGGGGTTCAGGTGTGGTGAGTTTGCTGGCCAGTCAAGCACACCAACACCATGGTCATTTAACCAACTTTTGGTGCTTTTGGCAGTGTGGGCAGGTGCCAAATCCTGCTGGAAAATGAAATCAGCATCTTCAAAAAGCTGGTCAGCAGAAGGAAGCATGAAGTGCTCCAAAATTTCTTGGTAAACGGGTGCAGTGACTTTGGTTTTCAAAAAACACAATGGACCAACACCAGCAGATGACATTGCACCCCAAATCATCACAGACTATGGAAACTGAACACTGGACTTCAAGCAACTTGGGCTATGATCTTCTCCACCCTTCCTCCAGACTCTAGGACCTTGGTTTCCAAATGAAATACAAAACTTGCTCCCATCTGAAGAGAGGACTTTGGACCACTGGGCAACAGTCCAGTTCTTCTTCTCCTCAGCCCAGGTAAGACGCCTCTGACGTTGTCTGTGGTTCAGGAGTGGCTTAACAAGAGGAATACGACAACTGTAGCCAAATTCCTTGGCACGTCTGTGTGTGGTGGCTCTTGATGCCTTGACCCCAGCCTCAGTCCATTCCTTGTGAATTTCACTCAAATTCTTGAATTGATTTTGCTTGACAATCCTCATAAGGCTGCGGTTCTCTCGGTTGGTTGTGCATCTTTTTCTTCCACACTTTTTCCTTCCACTCAACTTTCTGTTAACATGCTTGGATACAGCACTCTGTGAACAGCCAGCTTCTTTGGCAATGAATGTTTGTGGCTTACCTAGTGAACCAAACTGAGAGACCATTTTGAAGGCTCAGGAAGCCTTTGCAGGTGTTTTGAGTTGATTAGCTGATTGGCATGTCACCATATTCTAATTTGTTGAGATAGTGAATTGGTGGGTTTTTGTTAAATGTGAGCCAAAATCATCACAATTAAAAGAACCAAAGACTTAAACTACTTCAGTCTGTGTGCATTGAATTTATTTAATACACGAGTTTCACAATTTGAGTTGAATTACTGAAATAAATGAACTTTTCCACGACATTCTAATTTATTGAGATGCACCTGTATATATATATATATATATCTATCTATCTACACCCCTAAGTGAAAATGTCCAAATTGGGCCCAATTAGCCATTTTCCCTCCCCGGTGTCATGTGACTCGTTAGTGTTACAAGGACTCTCTGAGGATCTGAAAAAAAGAATTGTTTCTCTACATAAAGATGGCCTACGCTATAAGAAGATTGCCAACACCCTGAAACTGAGCTGCAGCACGGTGGCCAAGACCATACAGTGGTTTAACAGGACAGGTTCCACTCAGAACAGGCCTCGCCTGTGCATATATATATATATATATATATATATATGCATGCATGCAGTGGTAGCTCAGTGGGTAAGACGTTGGGCTATTGATTGGAAGGTTGTGAGATCAAATCCTAGCATCACCAAGCTGCCACTGTTGGGCCCTTGAGCAAGGCCCTTAACCCTCAATTGCTTAGATGTATAAATGTAAGTCGCTCTGGAGAAGGGCATCTGCTAAATGCCATAAATGCACATAAATGTATATCTCTATTTTCCATTCACTATCTTTTCAAACTCTACAGCACTACTTTAAACTGTATTTGTAAAGTCATACGGTGCATTCCTTACCACATTACAGAGAGAATGAGGCCTAATTCCTCTCACTGTAATCAATCTGTTGCTATGTACACTTTGTATTTATCATGGCAGTTTGTATTATGATGGCTAGCTATTAGCGTTCACCCAGTTTGTTGTTAATTAGTTTTAGTTTTCTTAGTTGGCTAATGTTTTCTCACATTCCTAGTTTCATTAATGAAAGTGGCACTAATTTACCATAAAATCAGTGTATGATTTGAAACAGGTGTCTTTTTCTTTTGTGAAAATTTATTTATGGTATTTTTTACTTTCATACTTTAAGTAAATTTAAGAGTTTATAGTTTTGTACTTTAACCTGAGTGAAGAAGCTGCAGCTGTTCTACTTTTGACCAGAGAATTTATTTAGATGAGGAATTGCATTTTGACTTGTGTAAAGAATTTGGGTACTTCTACTACATCTGAATATAACCTTATCAAACCTTGTAAAAGCTTTCTTTCTGTAGCTGTAAGTGTGTGTGTGTGTGTCCCCTGCATATCTGGCAGTTTTGACCTTGTTGCAATATTTGGTCATGTTGTGGAAAAGTCTTTAAAAAAAAAAAAACAACAAAAAAAACCCAACAAAAACACCAAACAACAACAACAAAAGAACAGCCAAAAGAGCCAAAAGCCACCCTGCAGCTTTTATTAAAAAAGGAAAAGAAAAAAAAGCAACTTAAAGAGCCAACTTTGGTTGTTACTGAGGTTAATATTTGGGTTAGACTTAGGTGTAGGCATAGAATTAATTAGCTGCATTAATAATTATGTCATGGGAAGGTCCTCACAAGGCTTTATTACTCCACTTGATGTGCTTGAACATACCCAGAGAAATACACAGCTCCTCCTTCCAAGAAATGAAGAATACTTTTGCGAAGTATGATAAGACCATGCTCTATGGAGTGTGCATTCATGTGTAAGAATTGGGGGTTGGGGTGGGAACCTAACATCCATTCCATGACACCAGATGGACTCTATCCATTATTGATAATTCCCCAAACTCAGACAGGAATTTGATACCTTATCAATAATTCACACGTCTGTGATTAGGGCTGTATTTTTGTAGTGGCTTAACTTAATTATGAGACAAGTAAAAATGGCCTTAAGGTTCAAATCATTAACTTACTATCATATGGTTATTAACAAGCATTAGGCATGTGGCAATTTTGTAACAACATTGTGATTTAGTTAATTATATTATACAGCGTTAAATCTTTAAACAACTGGTGCAACAGCAGCATCATAGCTCCTGGTTTACTAACAGAGTTTATTAATGTAGAAGATAATGAGATAATGCTGCTTTAGTGACAGACTTTAAAAGAAGCTTGTGTTCTTCGAAACAGGTCTGCATGTCAAAATTTGATATTTTATTTGATGTTATGGCGAAAGTGTTTGCTCTGCTAATTTTAACTTAGCCTGAGAATGCCTTTACAAAATCACTACCCTAAATACACACTCACTGCTTCTTCTCTCCAAGCTTTGTTCTAGATTTGTTGGTTATGGGAGCAACGTTGGTTGTGGGGAACATTAGAGAGGGGAGCCGAGGAGAGCAGAGAGGAAATTTGGGAGAGTGACTCAGCCTGGACTGATAGTGCAACAGGGAGACATAAAGCTCTGAAGCTCTGGCCCAGTCCTGTCTGCACGCCTCACTGAAAGATTCATACTTTCTTTTTTTAGTGGAGCATAAATGGAATTCTGAATTTAAATGTGATAATATGAGAAAGTCTGAAAAGGAAGGCATTTGAAAGGAAGTGAGCTGTGTGTGTGTGTGGTGTGTGTTTCTAAGAAGAGAGAGAGAGAGAGAGAGAGAGAGAGAGAGAGAGAGAGAGAGACAGAGAGAGAGAGAGAGAGAGAGAGAGAGAGACATACAGATAGAGAGGTTAGATGTGTCCACACCTCCTCTGATCTTGCTCTTCACTCTCACCCTGTGCACTTTAAAGACTCTACTAATCTGATCTGAGGCTGAGAAACATGAGCTCCATCATCGATTCTCTCGCTTTCTCTCTCTTTCAGCCTCTCTTTGTCACTCTTTGGAGGTGTGCATTGCTGAAAGTGAACTGAATTATAGAAGGAGAATAGGGGATAAAAATAAATCAAACTAAAAAACCTACATAAATGTCTTGATTTTCAATATTAAGGTAATGTCGGTAAACATTTTCTGAAACCTATGACATCTCTCAACCAATATAAAGAAAAACAAATTGGGGGGAAAAGCTGATTTGACACCTGGCTGTGTCAGATGAATGCTGTTGACTGAGTTGGTCATTATTATTTATTTCATATAGTTAGCATGTTAGCTAACATTGTTTTTTTTTTCATAGGCTATTTCTGAACAAAAATAAAAATAATTAAATAGTTTTTTTTTTTTTTTTTTTTTTTTTTTTTGCAGCCACAGGCCAAAAATCCATGGACCCTGTCAGTACAGATTGATGTTATAAACTATTTATATATCAGACTCATTATTTAAATGTGTACAATGATATTCTGGCTATTTATTAGAGACATTTTGTTCCTGAACTTTCCATCGACATAACACATTAGATCCAATTATTTATAAGCTGACTTGTTTTTGAGTTATTGAACATACACTGAAATTATGTGACCAATCAAACAGGTTCAGAGCTATAATAACTCAATAATAAATAAAACATTGGTAATAGTGAGTTATGTTTTCCACCACTGTAACTAAATTGAAAATAATAGTAATAAAAAATAATAATAATAATAAACCACAGACCCACTGGCTGTGCATCACAGACCCCTCAGTGAGAACCACTGCTTTAGAGTGCTGCTTTAAACAACCATATTTCCTAAAAATTCTTTTGACTGATGGATGTTTAAAATATTTTGTTGGTGCCACAGATGACTAACCATTTTCCACCATGTTACCATTAGGTGGAATAATCTTATGTGGTGTGCAAGTGTATTTATAAAAAAATATATATTGTATTTAATTTCTATACTATCTACTTGGCTACGGCCCTTTTGCACTACTTGTTATATCTGACACGTTCACAGTAGAACTGTCTACTGGTCAGTGCTACACTGTCTCTTACTGCACATGCACTTTATGTAAAAACGTGTAGGCCTTATTTAGTTCTGTGTCGTCTCTTATAGTTCTGTGTTGTTTCATGTAGCACCATGGTCCTGGAGAAACGTTAAATCGTTTCACTGTGCACTGTACCAGCTGTACAGTATATGGTTGAAATGACAATAAAGCCACTTGACTCGACTTGGTGGAAAATAATTCTTCCGTTTATTGTGACAACATTTAAAAATGGCAGAAGATTTATGGAATTACAGAAAGGTTGTTTAAAAAAAAAAAAAAAAAAAAAAAAAAAAACCTAAAGTAGTTATTTTATGGCATCACTCTAAAGAACCTGATGATAATGATAACATATAGCTATTTTGTGCTTTCCTTTGGCATGATTTGAGTTCATATATGAAAATTTAGGCATGTTTTTAAGTCCATATGTATGTGAAATGCCTTCAAGAAACATTAGTTGTTAAGCTGACCTGACACAATTACTAAAATGATTACTTATTTTGTTTTGTTTCTACTTACTTATGTCGTATTTTGTAAATTGTATTGTATTCTTATTGTACTTATTTTCTTGTATTTTTTAAATCATATTTGTTTAACTGAGGTTGATCATTGTTGCTCTTCTTCTTCTTTTTTTTTTTGTTTTTTTAATTTTGTGCCTTATAATGATTCATGTTAGTTATTTACCTGAGCCTCACCACAAGCATTTCAGTGTACAGTACATATGTCTTCATATACTTAAAAAAAACAAACAAACTTTGACTGCATTTGATTTTAAAGAATAAATTCATACATAATTGCTTAATCTTCACTGGTAATATTAGTTGGGCTAGCTACCACAAGCTAAACATGAAGGATACGTTTTTGAGCACGTTTATCTGTATCTGGTGCAGACATACCTTTCTTTCTCTGACCATAGTGATGTGACTGGCACTCTAGTGTCCTTTGTTATAAAGTGTTTCTTTGTTAAGTCAGAACATTAAGCGAGACATCACTCTCGCTTATGAAACGATCGACTGAGTTTGAAGAATAAAAGTGTCTTTAATGCTAGTGAGCTGATTAAACAAAACAGATTACTAGAGAATATAATCTGAGGTATATTGCACTTTGAATTTAGAAATCTTTAATACTTGAACATCATGGCTGCTAATGCTCATTTACTTCACTTAACATAACTCATGTGATATTGTTTACTATACATGTAATATACCTGATTTACCTCTTATGTATTGTTCAAATCACCAATGCTGTATAAATCACTTAAGGACATCATATTTATTGTTTACAATATCGTTTTCACTTTAAAAATCTACCCTTTCCCTTTGACCTACAGTTACCATTCATTGCACATATTTTGTATTCACTGACTATTGTCTTGCAGCATAGAAGTAGACTGATAGTATTTCATTATACTGTACAACCCTTGTATTGCAATAATGACAATAAAGTTGAATTGAATCAAATTAGTTACTTGTATTAATCGGCATACTGTATATATTAAAATTTTGTCATTACTCATTATAATAAAGCCGTGCTAGTTAGAAATCTAAGCCTGGAAGCTCAGTTTTATGAAATAATTAAAGTTTCAGGTTCTGGGAACTTACTTAGCTTACTTAATTAGCAAAATAATTCTACCAATGCTGCGTAATTGTGCATCATTCAAATATTCATGGATAGTTAATGATTGTACTAAGCCAAGTGTTTGGTGTTGGTAGGCTGCGGCATTGGATGAGACTCGTACCCAGTAATCGTACCCAGACCAAGGCCACGTTCATGTGGTCTCAAGACCAAGACCACAAGACTCCAACTCGACTCTTTATGCACTAATTTTCCTTTTTCCACTGTGTACCCTGTGTTTTGAGTATATAAATCTATTTGTTACTAACCTGATCAACATCTACAGACAAGCATGTGGGGGAAAAAATGCCAAGACACACATATAGCCACAATTTCTATTTCCACAGTTCCTCTATTTCACCACTATTTCCACAGTTCCATATTCCTGATTTAAACTGCTCTTTGAATGAATGCCTCAGCTGGTATCTTCTGTTGCCCATAGACAAATTGCACAGTCAGTAAACCTACACATCAGGCTGCAGTACTACAGAAAGAGCCAACAATACTGGGTGGTAAATAATAAATGACATCAGTTATTATTAAACAAACATTATAGACAAGGAGGAAGAGAGGAAAGAAGAAAAGAGAGAAGATGAGAGGAAAAGAGGGCGCTGAAGGGAAAATATCAGTCGGCATTTTCCAAAGTACCTCTTAAGCAAACATGCGGCGTCTGAGCAAAACCAGCTGTGCGAATGAACGCTGGCATCAGAGATGAAAATAAAATGCCTGTTAATAGAAATAATAACTGCGGAGGCCCACCATAAAGACTCAGTTGAAGAGGCCCAGCAAGCTGAGGCCCAGACAGAACATGTCATCATCCCTCATATGGCTTGATGATCTGAGAGATCTGCTTTGGGACGCCTGTATACACCCGTGGCTCTGGATGTGGTTGTGGCAAAGGTGTAGCACGTCACAGTCTGGGCACCAGGTTTGACGGAAAAGCCTGTCTCACTTGATTATAATTTGCTGGCTGAATCTCTTGACGTTATAATTTACACTCTTTCGTCTCCTTAAGCCTCTTCTTCTTTTCCTAAGTCATTCATGACATACCCACATATACATAAATATACACAAAAACTCGGGTTTTCATCTTGCTATGTTATATGGGTCTAACTGTGTTCAAAGTCAGACAGCCTCTTGCTCTTATTGGCCTCTGAGGGCTTAGCAAGGACTAGTAGTGATATATGGAGGTGGTAAACAGTAACAGATTCTCTGTATTAAAGATGCAGAGTCTAGGAGGACACACAAAGAAAAAAAAACTGCAACTGCATGTAACAACTTTTGCTGATGGTGAATGAACGGATGATAAAATGTTCCAATATGAAAGTGGGAAGTTCTTAGGGTGCTTTGGCTTCCTCTCATCCCCTAAGGTGTCTCTTTGGCATGAGTGGCAGGGCGCCAAGTGCTTTACACTCGTCTGATTTATGAGAACAGAGGGGAAAAGAGTGTAAAGAGAGAAGGCCTGTTCATAAATCAACTTCATCACAATAACTATGCCATAATAAAACACTCCCTCCTTCCTCTCCCCAAGTGGACAGTGTGAGCAAGAAAAAAAAAAAGAGAAAGAGCATGAAGATGACAAGAAAAGGGAGAAGTGTGAGAACAAACAGGCAAGGGCGGTATTATAATACTCAAGATATTAGTCATGCCAACGATGGTGCAGATGTTACATGCTCTTTTCTGATCTCCTGCCACATTAGGTTTACAAAAAAAAAAGAACAGTGGTATTCTGTTTATAACAGTTCAATTATGTCAGTTACCACAGTGCTGTGAAATTATTGAATGGTCAGAAGGTGTTGATTAATTATCTATAACAGCACAGCTCTGACACTACAGGGTGTCCCAAAAGTCTCCATACATAAAGGAAATTAACACTTTTTTAAATTTATTTTTCTTTTAGCAAAATGTAACTTTATTTATAAAACATCCTCTACATGATTGCCATTTTGTAAACATGCATGAAGTAATCTCTCCCACTTTGGCTCCTGGTTTGGCAGCAGTGTTGTGTCATGTGTTTGCCATGTTTCCTGTTAAAGTCCATCGCAACCTTGAGACAGCTTCCCGGTCCAGCTATGAGAATGATTTCAATACATTCTTCTTTTGTTAAAGGCATTCTTAAAGGCTATCTGAAAAAATAAAGATATATAATATAAACGTTTCCCCTATGTATGGAGACTTTTGGGGATGTCCTGTAGTATGAGCTGTGAGTCAAAGCACAGAATTATATTAATGCTCTCTTACACAGGGATTGGATGTCAGATGCTCTACACATCAATACAATCTAAGACTAATAATAAACAAATTAAAAGCATGTTTGTCAGAAAAAAACAACAACAACATATAATCATTGATATAGTGAAACTTTCTGTAATGGGATGATTATTTAACATTTATGGAAGGAATATTCAGTTCATTGCAGCAGTGAGAGGTTTGTCATTTCACAGTAACATGACAAGTTTAAAAGAGAGGCTGGTGAGAAAACTGTTATAAGTGATAACAGGATAAAAAGTAAAAAAAAAAAAGTATGAAGTATCATTCATTAATTCTTTAAAAAAAAAAAAAAAAAAAAAACATTGACAAATTGCTGTGGTATAAAAGGAATACACACTTTGGGATGTGCAATTATTGGAAAATAATCAACTTCGAGGTGGTAACAGCTTCACATCAGGCCACATCGTACCACCCTTGTCATTGATTATTTTCTTATAACTGCATATCCCGTCATGTTTTATTCCTCACTTAGAGGACGAAACAAACATGCATGTTTTCCACTTTTTTAGACATTTTATCAATGTGCAGCAGTGTGCAATGGGATTGATTTGGAAACAATAGACCTCATTTATCAATCTTTAAGTGAAGTTGTGTGTAAATGTTTGCAGAAACCAAACCGAATAAAAAAATTCCAACAGATTTACAAAAGTTTTAGAGATGCTAATATACTTCATACTCACCTTTGTATGTTGATCACATGTATAGTGCAAAGCGCATTCCCGACACAGCTCATTTGCATTTAGTGACGCCTACAAAACTCCATAAAAGGCTCAGAAAGGGCTAGAAACACGAAATGACAACTTAATGGTGAAAGAAAAGGCAAAAAGGCAGAAGTGGGCGTTATTAAGTGTGAATTAAGTGAGGCGAAAATAAAATGGTGTGAAAAAATGGAAAAATGGAGAAAAAAAAAGATCTACTTTGTACCCATGTGATCATGCATACCAAGCGAATGGCGGAAATGGAGCTGATTTATAAACCAGCTTTTATTCCCTGAAAAAAAAAAAATACCAGTCTTTAAACATCCTTTCCCTCATAAGCGTGGCAAGCACTAAATCTTCAGTCAGCTGAGGCATTTATTTACAGCTTACGGTTGTGTGCAGATGGGCGCTCAGGATAAGGGTGTCGGCTAAATGCTGTAAATGTAATAAAAGTAAGCAATAATAAGTAAGTATAGTCTATACATGAAACTGCAGTAATCCATACAAATTATATTATATGAAGTTGCTCAATTAAGGTTTACATTAGTTAGTCTTATTATGCATAAATTTACACATACTCAGGAGCAGGAGTAGGATACAAATCCCACCCCTCCACCCAAAATTACAGGATTATCATGAATTTCCAAATTTCTACTGTAAATGCTCCTACGAACAATTTACAAATAAATCTGTTCATATCCAGCTTGATAACTGAGGGCCAATATGGCGAAAATGGCGATGGTAATGCATATCATAACTTCCCTGAACCAAATATTTTTCTTCTTAGAAAGATATCAAAAACCTTATTCTCTTAGATGATTTTTTTGCTTTCAAAGATCTTCCAGGTATACTGTATACTTGTAAGCACCTTTTAAAGGAAGAGGAGGTATCACTTCTGTTTTCCTCAGCAAGGTGACTTGAAGCAAGCAAATAGCAATAACTGTAATCTTACCATGAACTGAGCGGCCAATCTTAAAAAAATAAAATAAATAAATAAAAAAATTTAAAATTCGTGCTGTCATGTATTTTCATAGACGGCACTCAGTATTGTCCTCATGTGTGGCATGAAAGTATTCCACACTACTATATTTTCCTTATACTTCCTTACTACCCCATCAATAAATGCCCCTTTTCTGGAGCTCAGAGCAGCAGGTCATGATGTAAGCATTTGTGGGGCTGCTGAAATATCTCTATTGGAACCACCATCATGTGGAGTTGATTAGAATTGTGTACTTACTCACAAGCGTGCACTTCTTAGCCCTCATCTGGATTTGAGCAGAACTTGGGCCCAGAATTCACTCTTGATACAACTCCCTAAAGCTCACATGAGCACAAACAGCCACACACACACACACACACACACACACACACACACACACGCACACACGCACACGCACACACACACATACACACACACACACACACACACACACACACACACACACACACACACACACACAAACATGCACCCTAGGGCCACTTGATTGACAGGTTGGGGTTGTGCAGTTGGATTAAGCTAGACAAGAGGGGGGAGGTGAGTGGGGAAGAAGGGATTAGGGGCGGTGAGCTTCATTAACCTGAATGTTTACACAAGTTGATCCCTGGCAGTGAGAGCTTTTCCTTCCCACAATTGTCCCCCGTCAGCACCAACTAGACTGGACGTTTATAATCTCTACACTCTGATTTGAAGTAGAAAGAAGAAAATCAAATTGAGGAACATTACTACAATGCTGTGGCAGATTTATTAGCAATGCATTCAGGGCAAAGCATTTATTTATAATGCATGTGGGTGTCTGTTGTAAACATCTAGTTAATAAAAAATGTTTTTTTGAGAAGTATCAAGTAATAACAGCAATAAATAATAAATAATGGGTTTTAAATGTAACGGATTGTGTTGTTTTTCATATTTCATTTGATTTATATTATGTAATATAATTTATATTAATTATAATAATTATAATATCCTATATTTATTTATTATAAGATGGTGGTCACACAGTGCCTTATTTCTTCTATGAAGCCACTCTTAGGATGTAACAAAGTAAAAAAAGTTATAAATCCATAGCCATCTTTCAGACTTCAAACACTTTTACTTATTCGTTCTGAACTATAGTGGAGCTTTGAGTCACTCCTGAGCCTTAAAGACAATATTGGGAGCCTTTTTTTCATTATCACCTAGACTGACCGTATGTGTGTGTACTCTCTCACTAGATATCTTTAGACTTCTAGGCTGGTTGAGGATAGAGTAGCTTCCCGAAGAGCTGCTATCATCTCTCGAGTGGCTGCTTTGTTTAGTCACTGCAGGGCAGCAGTTTTCTTACTGCAGTCAAGTGGAAAAGTAAATTAGTCTTCTCTCCCTGGTTGAGGGAACAGTGTGAATGGAGTGTGTCGACAGGCGGGGTGCTGGACGACTTTGGGTGGGCTGCAGTGGCCGATTTGCTGTCTTTTTGGCCAAAGCGGACACTCTCACTCCTCACGACAATGTGCAGAGGAGAGCTGGGGCTTAAAGAAGTGCTCACACTGAGTCATGCAGAGAGTGGAGAGTGAGGCTTGTAAAGAGGCAATCTTTTCAGCGCATCTATTCCCTGGTTTGGCTCAATTCCAGGGGAAACTGGGCATAACAGTGTTTAAAATATGACGATGCTCATTTTTCAGTCCTGATAAAACTCAACATATAACGACTTGTCCGAAAATCCCACAGGATAAATCATCAATAATAATGTTCTGCAGGGTGCCCAAACCACCACCATCTTCACATATCCCCATCCACACGGAATGTGGAATTCCAGACAGGAAAGAGCAAGAGAGACAAAAAAAAAAAAAAAAAGGGAGGTGAGGGGAGAGAAGAGGAACGGTTCAGGAGACATCTGGTGCTGATTTGGCCAGGGTGTTGTGGACATGCTCGGCCTACGATTGTTTTGACTTAGATTCCAGGGGAAGTTGCTGTTATTTGTTTTTGAATAGCATGTGGGGCTATTAATCGGCAAATACAGGAGAGGATTCTGAGCAGCACGCAGCAGAAATTCCGAGACTGGGGACATCGGATAACCGCTTAAGAATCTCTGGACGCTGAGGATGGAGAGAAAATTAAAAAGAAAACTCAAAACCTCACAGCAGTAGTTACTAAATGAGCAATTCTCTTTGTATCTAAGCATTTTTTTTGTAATGTGCAGACAAAGATGATCACAATCTTCAAGACATTTAGCCATTAAAAAGGGCTACAGTTATGCCAGCACACACACACACACACACACACACACACACACACACACACACACACACACACACACACACACACACACACACACACACACACGTGGCAGGTATGCTGAGTGGAATGCTGAGTGGAAAAGCAATTTTTGACAGACTGGACGGAAACAGACAAACAAAAAAAGGACTGGGGAGAGCTCATCACTTTAAGAAGCACACTGCCTCAGACTCCCACCTCTTCAACTGTATGGAGTGAGACTGAAAGAGCTTCACAGCCTTGATGCCCTGAGCATCTGCTTACACATAAAACCGCAAACCTGAGAGAACTGCCAAAGAAAACGAAGCACAAATGCAGTTTGCACTTAACTGGGAGAAAGAGAAAGACAGAAAGAAAGGGGAATGAAAAGCACGCAAATAATGGATTATCAACAATGACTGTGAATAATACATTTTAATCGTTTTCATCAGGACGTGTGAATGATTTTGGCAATGATTTCTACAAATGAAGTTTCAGAGTTTTTACAGTCAAAAATTGCTAGGTTTCTCAGCTTGACTGTGGTTATGAAACTCCAGACTCTGGCTTCCCCCAGTGCAGTGCAGTTCAAGCTGACGGTAATTGAAACTGGCATTGACTTGATTTAGAGAGGTGTTGGGTATGGTGAGTGCTTGCTTAAGTAATGTATTTACTTAGGATGCATTGCAAGTATTTTACTGTTGCTTATGGTACCCGGTGCTGAAGTAAATGAATACTGCACCCATGGTAGAGTACTACTGAAGAAGAAGAAGAAGAAGAAGAGGAAGAAGAAGAAGAAGAAGACTGGTCAGAAATAAAAAGATGGAGGAGATTGAAAAACAGTTCCAAATTAAGTCACTGAAAAGGTCAAAGTAGCAAAGACGCCATTCATCTCGATGTCAGACAGGATCTGAAGAGCACAGTGATGACGAACACATTTGCAACATTTGGCTAAAAATTGTCAGATCTCACTATGAAGTTTTTCATGATGAGCTCAGCTTGTCAGCAGGAATTCTGAGCGAGTCAGTAAAGAAATCCCACCTCCACTGTTCCACAGCTACTGCTAGGCCAGTCACAGCACTTTTCCGAGTTAATGAAACAGTATCCGGAGCTGCGAGGCAGCTGGGAGGCACAGGCACATTCATTCAGTGGATTAGGTGTGACGTTATTCCCAGTGCTTAACAAATACAGAGAAGAAGGGGACTGAAGCAACGCCTCACTGAGCAAGAATGTCCTCAACCTCTTGCTTAATGCGAGGAAACAGCCCACATCCTTGGCTGTTCAGATCTCCTTGGGGAAGGTGTCTCTCTCTCTGTGTGGACGTGTGTGAGTTCTCCATGAGAGAAGGAGATTGTGGTCTGTTTGCAATACATTGATAATTCACAGCTGAATACCCATACATTAAATATTAGGAAATGTCTTCATAATATACAGTATGTTAACAGGATGTATTACCACTGATAGGTTTTTAAGATGTGAAATATTCATAACATTTAGGTTCCTCATAATAATTAGGTTCTTTAATTAGACAGTTATTCTGTCATGTACACAATATATCTATCATTTTGGACAATTTGATTAAAGCACATGTGCTGTCATTAGGGAGAGAATAGATGGGAATTAACATGACTGTTTTCCTATTGAAGTCTGAAGTCAGCAAGGTCATGAAATTGAATTTACTGCCAAATTTTATTGTCCTTCTCTGGCCAGAAATATGTGTCTAGGTTAACACCCAGTGCAGTGTGAAAGCCTTTATTTGCATTCAAAATGTAGGCAGAGTGAATTGTCTGGAACTAGGCCATGATTTATCTACAAAACTCAAAAACTCAGTTCTCAGAAACAATATGTTGGTGACCTGAGAGTTAGTAAAAAGAAAAAAGAAAAGAAGAAAAGAAAACACCAACAAAAATACAGCTAAAAAAGTGAAAATATCTTGAATATAGTCCAATTTATGTATGTAGTATTTCCTGTCATAAGATACCATAAATCAAACACAAAATTGTAAACATTTTTACTTTTTTTTTTTTTTTTTTTTTTTAAATAACTTTAAGTTTTAAATATTATTATTCTATAGGCAGATACTTTTGCATCCTTCTAGAAATAAATGCTTAAAATGAGCAAAATTATCAGCCAACAGAACAATACATTATTAGTAAAAAAAAAAATGGCATGAATTAGGTGTAATAATGGTATTATTGTTTTAAAAGTATAAATTTGACTATATTCATTGTTCTTATTACAGCAATGAATGCCAGACAGATTATGAAAAAGAAAATTAAACCCCTCCATCATCTTAGCCCCTTTCATCCTTATCTTCACTAATGAAGCACTCCATTCTCTGGGTGTCAGAGCAAGTGTCTACAGGCCTGACCCTTAGCTATCCTTCCTACTTCATCAACACATCACTCAATCCAAGTTGTCCCAGGGAAACAATCACCCCCTGGCTAGCACAGGTGAACTGCTTAAATTAGATTTAATAGACTGGTGACTAACAAGCTGGGATGAATGTGTGGGAAAGTGAGCACAGGTGACTTTTATAGAGCAAGGCCCCATGTGCGAGAAAGCAGCCAGCGGTCATGGTGTGCACTGGAACTCGTTGTGGATTTAATTTAAAGGCATGTGGAGCGGATACTATAATATAGTTTTGTAAGTGACGTGTGATGAACTGGACTGGAGAGACATAAGGCATACTGAATATACCCGAAATAGGAGGATGATAAATAAAACAGCATAAACAAGACTCCTTTGGACCACTGTGATTTCCTAATAAATAACAACCTAATAAATAACCTAATAAATAACAGCCAAACCATTGAAACTGGAATTTAAAAAAAGCATAAATAACATATAAAACAGTGTAATGATGCACAATACAGTATATGCCTTGCATTATTTTACCTTAAGGCTAATTAAGTGATAGAAATGAACTATGTTTTCGTTTCTGATTACAATTTCTTACATTGTTATTACATAGCTATGTTTTTCTGCATCCGTACCTGAAAAGCTGGAATTAATGTTACTGTGTGTGCGATGACGTCTTTTGGTATTGTTCTGATGCTTAAGATTAGATATTAGACCTCATTTTCTTAATTCCTTTCTTCTAATTGATTCTGTCTATCCCTTTTATAACCATTTCCTCACAAGTTAAAAGTGATCATATCCAATATACAGTGTCAAAATACGCAAATATATGTTCCCACCTCTCATAAGAAAGTTCATACTATTCATAAAAATATATATCTTATGTGAAGAGCTATATTGATCATGTAGAGATACTGAAATGCAACAAAATGATCGCTATCAAACTATCAACTTTCTGTATTTTGTTTGATTGCTGCTATATTCTCCGATGAATACACATGGGTAATGTGCTATAACTCACTGATGCTCTCCTCTACGAAGTGTACTCTCGACTTAACGTTGCAAATTTATTGACAGCTTTTAAAAATATTTACCACACCACTTCCTCTTCTCAACGGGCGCCCAGCCTGTAATCCTTCTGCCCCTTTATTAGATCATTTGTCAAACCTCAGACCTTTTTTTTTCTTCTTCTTCTTTCTCTTTCTTTTTCCCCCTCCCTTTCTTATCCTCTTATCCTCTTTTTTGTGTTGTGCAATGGACCTTGGTGGTTTAACTCCTTCCCTCCCCCTCCTTTACTTCTTAAAACAGAATTTACAGCTGATTAGCCCATGCAGTAAAGACTGAGCTGGTCCCAAAAGGAACGCACCAAAAACATTTGTGCAAGGCCAGACGCTCAGGCCTTTATGAGAAACATGTGCTGGAGAGGAGAGAAGAAAAAATGAAAGAATAACTCGGTGAAGCAGCAATTCAGAAGTGTTCTGGAAATAGTATGACAATTACAGAAACAGAGATTTTGTTTCATCTGCACAGAGTAAACAAAAAAGAGCATTGGTAAGCATGTGTGTGTGCATTCAGCTTACCTCGAATTCAATGTGTTAGAGCTACAAAGTGAAGAAACACCATGTTCATCCTTTGTTAGCAACAAGCCAGCCAATGATTGATGTATATTTGCTTTCTCAAAACAGTATTCATCAATGTTATAGGTTCAACAATCTGATATGTCTTTATGTTGATTGATCTAAAGCAAATTCTTGTATATACAGTGCTACTTTGTTTTCTGTCCATGCTGTGAGCAACCATGTTGATGTGACGTCACTTGCTGAACTCGGAGTTGAAGAGACCATCCTGACTTCCCGAGCAGGAATTCTGATTTGAGGGGAGTTTTCTTTGGTTTTCCCTAGGTCAGAAATTTATTTATTTAACAAAAACCTTTAGTCGAATGTAGCATTAGCTACTGTACATGTCCATCTGACAGCCCTGGATTCTAGCATCACCACTGGCTCTTTAGAACACAAATGGCTGTGCTCCCCTCACAATCACATGTACTGTATTTATTTATTTATTTATTTATTTATTTATTTACTTACTTACTTACTTTTACCCCATTTTCTCTCAATTTGGTCATTTGCCATTTCTCCCATGAGCTAGCTCTGTCCTATCACATGACAGCTACTCACCAGGAAGTCTAGCATGTTCTTCCTCTTAGACATATGAAGCCAGTCAGCACATCTTTTTAAACTGCTGCTCATCAGCTGAACACACTTGAAGGAAAGCACTAACTGTCCTCTTCCACATACAGCACATAAGCTCAAACATGATACCATGGTTGGTATCGCTCTGATTGACGGGAGAGAATAATCCCATCCCTCCCACCTAAACAGCACAGTCGATTCTGCTCTGTTGGGCTCCTGGCCATGGATGTCTGTGGCATCGTCAGGATTCAAAGTCATGATCTCCTGACGATATGGCAAACTCTTTACTGTTGCACCGCTCAGGAGCCACACGCTTCTAAACGTGGAAAAGCACAGAGCTGGAGCTCATTGATATGCAACAGCATGCACCCGGAGGCAGCAGAGGTATGTTATTTATTAGAGCTCCAAGAGACGAGGTCTGGCATGGGCTACTGTGTGGCAGTGCTTATGTGCATGACCGTGCAGCTCACAGAAACATGCACACACACATAGACACTAGCCACAGGTATGTCCCCAACTCGGTGGGTAACTCCTGCCCCAGCCAGAGAGCTGTCAGAAACGTTGTTCCCCTCCTTCAGCATAACGAGAGTCGACCAGGCCCAAGCAGCCAGCAACTAGAAGGGGGGTGTGTTGGGTATGTTCCACTCGTGCACATGTGGAGGTTTGGGTTTTCCCCCTGTCTCTCGGGCTTCAGGCTTCCCTCGTTAGTCCCATGAATGCTGCCAATTACTCTCAAGCAGTGGAAAACATCTTCGGGAGTTCTGTTACCAGAAAGTGATGTCAGGTGGAGCCCAGGAATGAGGCGTAATCAAGGCAAATAGGACAAAGTGCATTATCATTCAGCGAGATCGTGTGTGATAGTACACTGTGGGTGGGTGCTGTTTTCTATCATATTTAAATCGATGGTGTTTGAATCGAAGGAAAAAATAAAGTGAAGATATCACTGAATACAAATACATTATTCAGACTGAACAAATAACGTATTCTAAACAGATACAAATACAGACATAAATTGGAGGTGCACTATTTTTTATGTTTCACAGGGCAACAGTTTAACATGAGGATTGTGTATTGGTACTGGAATCCTATAGAATGCAACAAAAAAAATCACCCAAGTGGGAGGTTTTTACTTTCATGTGGACAGATATGAAGCTCGTGGGACACAGAAAGACCATGGCTGCATCCAAAATCATGTACAGTGACAGTACGTACTGCGTTCGATTCAGTACCTACTGCGCAGTCTTTGATACAGTAAGTACTGATCAGTATATGTGTGTAGTATGAAAACAATCTGGACATACTACATCCTCCATGTTGGCATTGTCATGTGACCTACGATGTCATAATAACTGCAAAAACTTATAGAGGCTGCCAGATTAGAGCACCTGCACCCCAACTGTTTTTTCTTGTTTAAACCTTCAACAAGTTAACAATTTACTCAGGTGTTGTTAAACACGTACAATTTAACCACAAGGAACAACGTTTAATACCTACCACTTCCACTTAAAAAGAGCTGACGTGCCAGTCCTGTTGCCTTATGGGTCCACTGCTTCCATACTGCAGAATCTCGACAGAAGCAGTAGGTCATCCGGGTATTTCTCGCCTACTGTTTGATGAATACTGAGAATTCGACATACTGCTTCTTTTCGCCTACTGTATAATATGGTCGGAGGGATGTTCAGACACAGCTCATGTTCATTAACATGCATTTACATTCATCCTTTGTAATTGCCCACTCAGGGTCACTGTGCTTTAAATTAGGCTACTAGTTTGTCTATATTTAGGGAAATAAACCAACTAAATTTATTAGAAAATATTGTGGGCAGGTACAAACAAAAATAATAACTGTATGAGCAAAGAAAAAACAACAACAACAACAACCCACATCTCTAGTTGAGGCCAATTGGAATGATGTATCTGAGATTGAGAAAGAATTCACAGACCATGCTAACAATACTGGCTGACATTTCTTCATCGGGGTTTTTCCTAATGTTTTCCAGTGGTAGGGTTCACATTACATAAAAACAAACAAACAAACAAATAAATAAATCAAAAGAAAAGTCTCTTTAGGCCATGCCCACTTTGTGTTTAAATCCGAATAGAGATATGGATATTTGGAGCACTAAACAGACAGACATACAGATTCAGATATACTGATAGTGGCACTGTGTTAGACTACCCAGACTGCACTGGGTTGTAGAGCTTTTTGGTGAGTATGTTTCAGTGGTGGCACCGATGACTAATTTAAAGTTACTTTACTTATTTTACCGTCTTTGCATCCTTGTTAGTAATTCATTAATCAATTAATCGATCAATTAATTAATTAATTAATTAATTAATTAATTAATTAATTAATTGGTTAGTTGGTTAGTTGGTTAGTTGGTTAGTTGATTAATTTATTAATTATATGGGCTTTAGTTCTTGAGAATCAAGCCTTCCACCATACCAGGAAACAATATCCCTAGATACGAATTTATATGGCCATGGTTAAAATTATTATAAGGATACTTTATAAAAACTTAATAATAATTGACCCATAGAGCACTAATGGTGTTGGCCTGCTTTCCAGAGAAAGTCATTTTAGTGAGTTTTAGTCACTGTAGTGTTATGACCCTTATCCAATTTGTAATGACTTGTCTAGAAACATTTCAAGTGGAAAGATTTACCACTACAGCTGATAAACAAGGCGCAAAAAGCCTCCCATTTCTGCACTGTCTCACATTCTTTTCCCATTGCGCAAATTTTGATGGACTACCTTTTGAAATTTAATCAAGACGTGCCTTCCCTTCCCCAGTCGAACCATTATTATTTTAACCTCGAATGAGCTCTGTGTGATCTCTATACCATACCAGCCTGCCAAAGTGTCCCTAGTATGCTTTGTTTCCTGCTTTGGAGCAGAAAAAGCAGAAAGAAGAAAAGTTGCATTCCTTAGGTTTCTAGAATTTTGGATGCTTTCAAGTGGCTGGAGACTCTTTTGGTGAGGAGGAGCCCCTGCTGTAGAGGCGGTGAGATGCCTGCCCAAACTGAGATGCTAAACGCATTTGTCTTACTGCCCCATCAAGCATATTGACTGCAGCTAATGATTGCCCCAGGTTCAGAGGCCAGTTCAAGCTGATTCTGATTGCATGAAAAGAACGTTGGGTTTTGTTATTCCTCTCAAGGAATTGCTGTTGCATAAAATAAACATCCCAAGACCTTTAATTCAGGAGTGAGAAAACATCCAAGTTTTACAGATCAACAATGCAATACTGCCAAGACACTCAAAGTATTATGAAGATAAACCTAACAGCATGCCACATGATCTAGTGAGCAAAACATTTACAGCCATCATACTTCTGTATAATCAAATAACTCCCATTACATACATTACTCGAACCACCGTAGATATTCAGGAAACTGTATCATTAATACTTAATGGCTTGAACCTTATTCATGCACATCAATCAACTGGCCATCCTCTTCCATAAAGTCCTCTGTGTACATCAATGTTAAACCAATCACCGTCTCCATGTGGCTCAGGAAATTGATTTTTATTAGCACTCAAGAAAACTTTTATCTCTCTTATCCAAGGAACTGGAGCAGTGACCTGTCACTGGCCATTTCTGTTCATATCTATTGTCGATGGTGAGAGAAAATAAACTTGCAAAGATTCTGGGAAGGCACGTCCACTGCTCTGGTTGAGACATATAATATCATGTTATACAATATTGGTAGATATACCACACCCATTTTGAATTCTCAAATCCAAGTGGTCAGAAGATGTTGATTGATTGTCTATAACAGCAGCTCTGACATTAGTGCTGGCTGTAAGGCAAATCACAGGCATGACACGTAATCTAAGGCTAGTAATAAACAGATAAAAAAATGTGTTGTTATTTAGCAAAGAAAAATGGATAACTGTTGATATGCTCTATCGTGTCTTATTCCTTACTTTCTAACTTGCTAGTGAATATAACAGGCTTATGCAGTGTAACCTGAAGAACAAACAAAACCACCAGGAAACAAACATTAAATACAAAACATTAGAATATACAAAGACACTCACATTGAAGGAAATATGCAACCGCAAAATTTATGGAAACAGAAGAGGGAAGCTGATTCTCTGACATAATTTGCAATGCTTTATAGGATCAGCAAGTAATTCTTTGCCTTGGAAAAGATTTAGTAATCTTTCTTTCCATTTCTCATTTTCTCATTCTCATTCTTTAAAAATGTTTATATTTAAAAAATATCTGAAATCTGTTTGAAGGTAATAGATTAAAGAAAGTTACTTCCAGAACTGTTGCCAGTGAGCAGTTATTTCAGCTCCATATAAACACAGCAATGGTATAACTAGTCAGTCCCTCCAGGAGTTTGCAAAATCAAGCAAACTCTGCAATACTTCGCAAGTTACCGCAGATTTTCCACAGATTTGGGCCAAGACTGTTACTATACTTTTGCTCACCTAAAAATTAGGTGATCTGATACAAAAGGTTCTATCTTTTATGTTGTTTAACCCATCTACATGTAAATATCAGGAAATAAAAGCTGAAATCCTAAACTCTCGTCTCATATCCATCTTTTGATCTCAAACCCAAATGTCTTTGGTGCATAGCACAAAGAACAAAGAATTGAATTGGCCTTGCCGATTCAGTAGTTTTAGACCGGACTGTAGGCGACTTACTGACTTAGGTATATAATTACTGACTGTAGACAACTCCTCTATCCTATCCACCAGTGGTAAGAGATGACTAACTGACCAGATGTTATTTGTTCAATGGACCATTCTAACTACAGGTCTGACACTGACATGTTTGTATGTGGTGCTGCAATGAATGTATAAAACAAAGCATTGTTATTGGTGTATTGGAGTCTTTAAAACACTGTGTACACAGTTGTTAGACATGCCTACCATGTCAGTTCACCTTGTATATGTGGAGACTAGAGCTTTCCATGCACAGGTTGTATTAATAGGCATCTAGCCCTTGGTAAGTGATTAGTTTGTGCGGATATAGCAACAAAACTGATAAAAACTGCCAGAAACAACTATGTAGCAGTTGCTAATAACATGTTGGTTAGCACAACTTATTCACAAAGGTAACAAGATACAGTTAAGGTGAGATACAGTTTTGGTTATCTGTTACCTGAAACAAGTAAAAACATATCATACTACAACTATAGTGTTATAGCTTGTTACAAGTATAGACCCACCTTTTCCGCTGGTGTGCATATTTTGAATTTAGAATATGTGTTGTAAATTATAATCTTGTGGACTGTAATTGAATTGAAAGATTTTTGGGGAAAAAGAGCTAGTCTCTGGTGCAGAATAGAGCAATAAACCCAGAGACATAAATTCAGCTACTGACCAAATGTGCTAATGAAATGAAATCTTCATCAGCAACGTAAGAATTTTATGATGTAACCATGTCTCACAAAACAAACAAACAAACAAAAACCATGAACACGACTAATTTAGGGGTTTCACAACAACTGATATTTATGCAATTACAACTTTTATGTTTTTTCTTTGTACAAAATTTTGCTAACTACATTCAGGTTCCCTTCACTTCAGTATTATTGTGCATATTCATAGCACCGATGTATTTGTTTTTTATTAGCTTATTATGCCAAATAATTTATCACAATTAAGTCAGTTTCAGGTCCAGATTGTAACTCTACAAAATTCAACGGGGTGAATACTTATACAAGCAACTGAAGCAAGACACATTCGTTTGTTATTGGTCCACTTGACATTGGAGTGTAATGTGGCCCGTTGCCTGAAATGAGTTCGACAACATTCCCATAGACCACATATACGTCAAGTCAAGTCAAGAGGGTTTTATTGTCATTCCTCTATATAGCTTGTATACATTGGAATGAAATGTCGTTTCTTCAGGACCATGGTGCAATACAGAACAGTACGCAAGACTACATAAAGTGCAGATACACAAGAGTGTGAGATGAGTGCAAGACAATAAATACACAGGACAATAAATACACAGAACTGTAAACTGTAAACTATAACTATTGTGTAATTTAGCAGCACAAGTACAGTAGCAATTTTGGCAGCAAAAGCGAGTTCCATAATATAAAAGTGACTATTTTTTATAATGCAG
Organism: Cranoglanis bouderius; assembly: GCA_023630585.1. Classification (NCBI taxonomy): domain Eukaryota; kingdom Metazoa; phylum Chordata; class Actinopteri; order Siluriformes; family Cranoglanididae; genus Cranoglanis; species Cranoglanis bouderius. Next base: position 15,717,761 of record CM042537.1, read on the forward strand.
CTATACATGTTTATAAACAGTTTATAAGCCAACAAGTTAATTTAAGGCGACAACTCAGCGCTATCTAGTGTTCAATATAATAGAAACGTGTATATGTTCATTTGATCACAGGGGGCGCTGCCGAAAAGCACCAACACAGTTGTACAAGCCAAAAGAGTTGTCTTTTTGGGGGTTTCTTTGGTTGTTTATGTGCTAACACCAGCTAGTTAGATTGAGATTTGTTAGCTCTGAGAGCTCTCTGAATTTGTATATAAAATATTCAGATCTGTGGGTGAAGATGGGATGTGATGGAGGAACCATTCCTAAAAGACACGAACTGGTCAAAGGACCAAAGAAAGTGGAAAAGGTAAGAGCTAGTTAGCTAACATAAACGCGTGTGCTAGCTGGCTAACGTTCGAGGGATTTAGGATTTAGCCAGTTGGGTCTTCTTTTTAATAATAATAATATTAATATTACTTTTTTATTCATGTTCCTACATGTTTTAACAGTGTGTTATTTGTAATATTTTAATGAGTTAGATTATCTCCCAGGTGTTTCACATTCAGGCTAAAGCAGCAAGCAACTCGTTCTCAGACAGCACAAGCAAAAATGTTCTGTTTGAAACATTGCCGTGTCTTATACATCTGTCTTTATTTCTCTGAGTCATTTGGTGTTGTCTGTGGCTCTCTGATGGAAATTCAGTTCTGTTATTTGTCTAAATAGCCATGTTCGAGTTCATGTTCGCGAGTTGACAGGGATGTAAAAAATAATCGCTTCTTAAAGGTGCAACAGTTTATTATTTTTTTTTATTCCTTACTTGTACAAATAATCGGGAAGATATGTAGAACATGATAAAACAACAACAATGCATTCAGTCGTGGCCTTAGCAAAAGTGTATTATATGGGAAGCCAAACAACTCAAAAGGTGGTCCAAACTGAGCTACTCAGAAGAACCGCGCAGCGCGGACCAAATACCTGCGCGACCCACTGGGTAGCGCGGCGCGAGCCACCCAACTGCGCGACGCGGAGTTCAAGTTCTGTTTATTTGTATAGCGCTTTTAACAATGGACATTGTCCCAAAGCAGCTTTACAGAAGTATATAAATTCAGGACAGATTTTAAATTTATGAATTTATCCCCAATGAGCAAGCCGGAGGCGACGGTGACAAGGAAAAACTCCCTGAGACGATATGAGGAAGAAACCTTGAGAGGAACCAGACTCAAAAGGGAACCCATCCTCATCTATGTGACCCTGGATAGTGCGATTATAAATAAATAAATCCCTTCTATAAATCTGTTCTATAAATGTACCAGTACCACACGGTCAAATAGCAGTTGTGAGACCATGAAAAGTTCATTACAGTTTTTATATGAAGTTTTTATATGAAGACCAATTGATAAGCGCGACTCACTGGACAGCGTGGCGCGGGCGGGTTTTAAACGCGCTGCGCGGACCATTTCGGACCTCCTAGCGCGAGTCACGAGACCCGGGCCACCCAGTGATCAGCGCAGCGCAAAATAAACTGGGAGAGACTAAATAGATAATCATTTCATTACTTACATCCATACGAATATAGGCTTACAGTTACGTGTTCTTGCTATTTAAAGAGAAACAATCTGAATATGAATACGCTTTAGTGAGACCTCTGAAGTCTGAAGTTTTCTTATCTTCGTAAACCATCTTTACTGTGTGTCTATTATTGTTTCTTTCAAGGGCTTCGCTAATTCCATTAAGGATTTTAAGGCTATTTAAAATAGTTTCAAATATTCTCCTATCCCTCTGTCCCATCTGTTATAGGAACTGTTGATAGCAGTAGTATTGTAAAGTAGAATTTTGGGTAAGAATTCAAATGAATTTGCTCACTGGGTTGCGCAGGTCTCGTGACTCGCGCTAGGAGGACCGAAATGGTCCGCGCAGCGCTGTCCAGTGGGTCGCGCAGGTATTTGGTCCGCGCTGCGCGGTTCTTCTGAGTAGCTCAGTTTGGACCAGCTTTTGAGTTGTTTGGCTTCCCATGGTATTAAATCACTGAGAAAACCTGTTTGGAAAACTGACTTCCGGTACGGAATGCTTGTTTGTAATTGGATGTACCTCCTGCCAATCGTTTTATAGACGCTATACTGATCCTGGGGGCGGAGCTTCATGAACATGGGTGGGAATTATTCGAAAGTTAGACCTAACTGTTAGAGACCTAAGGTGCGTCCCAATTCGAGTACTTGTGCACTATTCTATGCCGCTTTGTAGTATAAATAGTGCGAGTAGTGTGTTCACACAGAAAATTCCAAATAGAAAAAGTACACTTTAATACCCGGATGATGCACTTAAATTAACCGAAAAAACGAGGTGTGGGTTGTTGGACACTTCATGCACTCAACTGTCTGTAAAGCTGCTTTGGGACGATGTCCATTGTTAGAAGCGCTATACAAATAAACTGAACTTGAACTCCACGCCGTGCGGTTGGGTGGCTCGCGCTGCGCTACCCAGTGGGTTGCGCAGGTATTTGGTCCGCGCTGCGTGGTTCTTCTGAGTAACTCAACTTGTTTTACATATTGCAGACAGTAATTTATGTCAGGATGTGCCACATCAGCGAGCTGAAATGTGATGTTTCTCAAAAACTGGGTTTTTCAGGTGGACAAAAACGCAGCGCTCGCTGCCAAGTGGAAATACTGTGGCCTGAGCCAAGAGAAGCTACGCCGTCCTATTGTGGCCTGTGAACTCGGGAGGTAAAAGAATGCAGTTTACAGTATTTTCAGAAGAGTCCTACAAATAGATCATTTCTGTCCGTTTAACATTGATATGGTTGGAACTTAACTGAATTCCTTTAACAGGCTGTACAACAAAGATGCCATCATTGAGTATCTGTTGGATAAATCAGCAGAAAGACCAAACACTGAAGTTGTTGCACACATACGTGGCATCAAGGTGAGCCCAAGGACTAACACTGATATGAATTTAAGTATGAAAAGGTCATGCATTAAGTCCTGTTTTAACTACACATACATTTTATTGTTTGCACAGTCACTGTTACTGTTCTTGTACGTGGTCCAAGGTGAGCAGATTATGTGTCCAGGCTATTATTGTTTCATTTACAGTTGATAGGTGGAAAAGTAGATTCATTACGCTGATATGTTACAATAATTCTATTGTACTTCACCCATCCACCAACCAGAGAAAGGAAAACTGTACTCCTTACTGACTTTGCCAGAGAAAACTCCTTTGAAGTGTCTGTTTGAATGTAAACAAGCTCTAGATAGTTCATATATTTCTTGGTGGGGAAAGCCTAAATACTACTCTTTTCTGAATCCTGCAACTTGTTGCATGAAGCAAGTGCGGAGTCTGGCTGTTGGTAGAAACTATTTTGCTTAGGCATATTAATTAGCTGGAATAGATGCCTCACAGTCTTTCCAAAATATAGGCTGTGGAAACTGACTAAACTGAGCAGAATGCACTACAATGCAGCACGAAAACTGTTGTATAACTCTAATGCTAGCACAATATTCAGTCCCCTTGCATTTAAACATTTCATTGAGTGAAAATGAAGATGCTAGCCAGACTCAAGTAACATCTTTACGTGCGATGAGAGAACCAGTGTTTGCTAAAGACTTTGCCTTTTTGCTGAGGGTGCAAACAGGATATGCTTCATCAGCAGAGATGTTATTAGGAGAGGATAAAGACTCTTTTTTTTTTGTTCCTCTTTTTCTGTGCGTTTTTGTGCTTATGTTTGTTTTTTTCATGTAGGACGTGAAAGAGTTGAATCTGACTGATAACCCAGCATGGGAAGGGGAGAGGAGGAATGCTAAGGGTGACTGCTATGAAGACATGCATTGCGCCATGTTTATCTGCCCTGTAGTGGGATTGGAAATGAACGGCAAACACAAGTAAGAGCAACTCCTACCTAACTCTACTGAGGTATCAGTAGGGGTATAACGGTACATTGCCACGTGATACATCGCGATGCAAAAATGTGCTATATCAGCATTCTGTTAATTATATACTTACTGGGCACTTTATTAGGAGCACTATACTAATACTGGGTAGGGCCTCCCTTTGCTCTCAAAACAGCCTCAATCCTTCATGGCATGGATTCCACGTGGTGTTGGAAACATTCCTTTGAGATTCTGGTCCATGTTGACATGATTGCATCACACAATTCCTGCAGATTTTTCAGGTGCACTTTCATGCTGTGAATCTCCTATTCTACCACATCCCAAAGGTGTTCTACTGAATTCAGATCCGGTGACTGGGAAGGTCACTGAAGAACACTGAACTCATTGTCATGTTCATGAAACCAGTTTGAGATGACTTTTGCTTTGTGACACGCTGCATTATCATGCTGGTGGTAGCCATTAGAAGATGGGCAAATTGTGTCCATGAAGAGATGCACATGATCAGCAACAGTAGTCAAATAGGCTGTGGCATTCAAGTGATGATTGATTGGTATTAACAGGCCCAAAGTGTGCCAAGAAAACATTCCCCACACCATTACACCACCTCCACCAGCCTGGACTGCTGGCACAAGGCAGGCTGGTTCCAAGGGACTCATGCTTCTATAATTCTGACCCTACCATCTGTGTTACTCAGCAGAAATCAAGATTCATCAGACAAGGCTACGTTTTCCCAGTCTTTAACTGTCCAGTTTTGGTGAGCCTGTGCCCACTGCCACCTCAGCTTTCTGTTCTTGGCTGTCAGAAGTGGAACCCGACAGAATCTGCCTCAAAGTTCGGCGTGTTATGTATTCTGAGATGCTTTTCTGCTCACCATAATTGTACAGAGTGGTTATCTGAGTTACTGTAGCCTTTCTGTCATCTCAAACCAGTCTGGCGAATCTCCGTTGACCTCTCTCATCAACAAGGCGTTTCTGTCTACAGAACTGCAGCTCACTCGATGTTTTTTCTTTATTGCATCATTCTGAGTAAAGAGGCGTTAGAGACTGTTGTGCAAGAAAATCCCAGTAGATCAGAAATACTCAAACCAGCCCATTCGGCACCAGCAATCATGCCACAATCAAAATCACTGAGATGACACTTTTCCCCCATTTTGATGGTTGATGTGAACATTACCGAAGCTGCTGGCCCATATCTGCATGATTTTATACATTGTATTGCTGCCACACGATTGGCTGATTAGATAATTGCTGCATGAATGAAAAGGTGTGCAGATGTTCCAAATAAAGTGCTCAGTGAGTGTTCATCTAATGCAATTGCGCTGTTTGAACACCAGATGTCCCAATCTGTGCAACTCATACAGTTGTAATATAGAAAGAGTGCGTTTTCAAATTTACACAACCCACACCACTGGCTGTGTGGGCTGGGTCTGGCCCCATAGTGGCCCCAAGTGTGCACAACCCTAAACTAATACTTAGTTGAAGCACCTTTAGATTTTATCACAGCATTCAATCTTTTTAAGTAAGAGTCAATCAGTCTGGCACATCTTGACTTAGCAGTATTTTACCATCCTTCGCTTCCTCTATCAAATTGGCTGAGCATCCCCTGTGCACAGCCCTCTTCAGGTCGTCCCACAGGTTTTCGAGTAGATTTAGATCTGGACTGGGCTGGGCCATTCCAAAACCTTGATCTTATTTTGTTTAAGCCATTCCTTTGTTGATTTGGAGGTTTGCTTCGGATAATTGTTATGCTGAAATGTGAGAATTTTTAGGAGAAGCCGTAAGGTTTTGTGCCAGAATTGACTGGTATTTGGAGCTATTTATGATTCTCTCCACCCTGTTTAAAGCCCCCAGTTCCAGCTGAAGAAAAGCAGCCCCAATGGTGCTACCACCATTCTTACCACATGTAGGGAGTAGGGTTGCACGGTATACCAGTACTGCAGTAGTATTGCGATAATAAAGCTTCAAAATACCGCCGATGCCACTGTATTTTTTTTTTTTTTAAATGGTAGTATCGTCAATACGGTAGTATAGTAAGTAATGTTGTATCGGTGGCAGTTAATACTATTTTCGCTAAAACGACACATCCCACTGCTTTTGCAGAATACACAAAGGTTAGTGACACTTCATTTAACCCAAATTATTTACCTTAATCTTTAAAGATATCCTGTTTGCTACCAAGCAAGCCAAAGTTATACTAACCGCTGTTTGTAAATAATAAAATTAGCCGTGTTTGCTAGTAAGCCATCTAACGTTATGCGTCTAAATACTAAAATCAGGGTTCGTACAAGGTACTTTAAGTGCTTGAATTTGGCTTTTTGAAATTTAAGTACTGGAAAACCTTGAAAATATCCATTTTCTATCTAGTAGTGCTTAAAAAGTGCTTGAATTACAAAAAGTCAATAAATACGAAATCGCTAAATAACTTTTAAAGTGTTTATTTTTGAAATAACACGAATACAATCCTTTCACTTAAAATATGACTCCCCACTGCGGCCCTCCTCCTCCTCCTGCTATTCACTCACTCATTTTAACAGAGACAGCTCCTGTCCACTTCTCAGACTCCTATAGTGACTTTTTGTTTTCCTCAAAAAGCACCAAGTGACAAATCTAGTGACTTTTTGGGCAAACCTTAACTACTTTCCATAGAAGAGAGTCTCCAGTACTGCCCCGCGAGTGTGAGGTCCTGCTTTCCCCCCCGCAGACACACCTCTCTCTGTGGGTACTCTGTTCAGTGAGGGGCAGAGAGGAGCAGCACATTCATTCACTTCTAACTGTCTCTTGAGTCAATCATTTTACATGTAAATATAGCCGAAATCACAGCACAGCCATTGTCTTTAACTTATGTGTATGATGATTTTGTCAGACGGCGTCATGGTTATAAAATCAGGATTTTAGCGTTGCAGAGCAGCAGCTTGGAAATGGCTTGGAAGTGAATGCTGGTTAACATGTAGTCTTAATGGGCCGTGTTTCAGTCACTATTTCATACTCCTCCTGTTGTCTGACAACAGAAACAGAAAAATATATGGATTGTTTTATTATTATTATTATTATTATTATTATTAGCTTCATTTATTTATCTTTGGAATTTAAAAAATAGAAATACAGAATATGTTTGAATAACATCTCTTGTATAGTGTGTAACATCTGATGGTATCAAACTGATTTCTGAATCAACCTGGACTTAGCAAAGAAGTTTCTTTTTCTTTGAGCTTTAAATTCATATCTGTTTAATGAAAATTGTGGCTCCAGCCTGTCTAAGAGCAAACCCCCCCCTTCAAGGTCTCTGAGACTCTCCAGGCACCAAGGGGGGGGGCTTCCCCAGACACCCCCAGTTGGGATGCCCAGAATGCCAATACACACACACACACACACACACACACACACACACACACACAGAGCTTACCCACACAATGGGACAAGCTTTCTTCAATGTAACATGTAATTATATGTACTTATATGTCTAAGACAGTATTTGATGTATTCGTGTTTGCATGTATTGTGTGCCTATATAACCAAGCTAGGAATATTTTTAGATAGTTTAATTTAGGATATCATTTTAAATGTCTGTAACCATGTTTTACCTTTAATATTTTCTAATCACATCGAATTTGGTATCTAGTTAATCGTCTCTTGATGCTCTGATTGATTATGCATATTACGATGGGATACATTATTTCATGCTTTTTCCTAATTTCATATATATAATACAGTTTAAACCGGCTCTTCCCAGGACATGCAAATTCAGGTCTGAGAACAGACAAAGAGAGTTCATCCCGCCAATAAATCCAGCTTCCTGATTGGTCAATACCCCAGAGAGGCGTGTGCATTGTTTTTAAAAACAACAACACGCATTGCTCAAAAACTCTTCTTTTTCGAACTCTCTTCTGAGAAAAGTGTCTCTTCTGTTTCCGCTTCTTCTGTTTCTGGCACACTTGCCTTCGGTTTTCCGGCTTCCGGCTGCCGGAAAGGCAGAGCGTGAGGCCGGCTACAGCCGCTCGCTCTCCCGGACAAAGATGCAACTGCCTCACGGCCCACGGCTTTTCAAACAGCACCAGGAACCCGCGGACTCCGGCTTGAGCTCGCTCGATTCTCGAACGCCTCTTGCAACAGCTAAACCTTGCAAGTATAGTTTAATTGATCTATAGATGCGTCAAGTTGTACCCCTGTTTTCAGGAGATTCTGATTCGTTGCTGGTTTGAGAAAGGCTAACCGTTGTGTTTTTGTCTGCTACCCTTTTTATTTCATTACTTTGTTTCTATACTTTCTCTTTTCTTGTATATAGATGTATATATGTATTGTTTGCTTAGAGTTAGTTGTGTGTATCCGTAGTTACGCTTCACTTATTAAAATCTATTATCACCACGCTTGATTTTCTGTGTTTGCTCACGTGGTTAAGTCACTTAAACGCTGCGACCTCGCTACCTGCTTTATTTTAATAACAAACCGAGAATGATTCTTCCTGGCCAGAAGGATAACCTCCCTCTTTAGAGTTTATAATTCTAAAACTACACTACAGCTAATCCTACAAGCTGATCTAGACCACATGTATAGTCATAATTAATTATAATCCGTTGTAGTTAATTATCTATATGTATATGTGCACATACATTAATTCCCTTTCATGGCTGATGTATACTTATAACTGGTCATAACACGCTTTGATTAGATATATAGATATATTTCACGCCATTTGAGCTAATTCATTACATAAATTGGCGGAGAATATATTTCAACGTTTTAAACATCTTTTAATTCGTTACAAGTGCTTGAAAACAAAACAAAAAAAGAGTGCTTAAAATTTCTTGAAAGTCCTGGAATTTCATTATGAAGCATCTGTACGAACCCTGAAATTAGCTGTTTGCACTAGTTCCCAATTTTATGAAATATTTTTTTTCTTTATATTTTAATTTCTAAATTCAGTTATTCATTCCTTATGATGTGATCATTCTTAGTACTCTGTGGACAATTTCCATTTGCATGATTTCACTGCTCTAGGGAACAATAGATGAAATATGTATCAGATTGAATTAGTTGCTTGCCAGTTGTATGACTGTTCTTGAGTTTTTCCAAAAGCCAGTTATTCATTCTCATTAATCACGTATTCAGAGGAAAATCTGGTTTGTCTGTTTTCATTTATATCTATGTATTTCTGTAAATTTGGTTCATTTTGTAGATTTGAATTTTGAATGAACACAATATTGTGTGGTATCGTGATACTACTTCAGCTGGTATAGTATCATAAGATATGTTTATGGTATCGTGACAACCCTAGTAGGGAGCAACCAGTACTTGCCAGAAATTTCTGCAATTCTTTTAATGTTGCTGTAGGCCTCTTGGCAGCCTCCCTGACCAGATTCGTCCTAGTCTTCTCATCAGTTTTAGAGGGATGTCCTGTTTTTTTTAATAATGTCACTGTTGTGAATATTGCCCAAAGCTCCTGGCCCATTTCTGCATATTTTATACATTGTACTGCTGCCACACAGTTGCTTGATTAGATAATTGCATGAATGAGTATGTGTACAGGTGTTTCGGGGAAACAAAATTACTGATGGCATTTTAAATCATGAAAGACATAGTGATAATTTACTCTATCGAGAAAGAAGCGTTCATTCAGTTGTTCAAAAATAGTAACATGAAAAGTATGAGCGAAAATGTTTAATCATTGTGTGTAATGTTTAATTTATATTTATTGTGTGTGCACACGCCAGGTTTTGCTACTTGCTATCCTGTGGCTGCGTGTTTTCAGAACGAGCACTCAGGGAGGTGAAGACGGAGATCTGTCATAAGGTAAGAATGTTAAGATGAAATAAGATAAATTGTAAGGATATGACTCTGAGATGAGAGAATATGTGTCAGAGGAGATAATTATCTGCTGCTACTGTTGTTTCCTCAACATTATGATTAAAAAATACTGTACAGGTTGTTTACAAAATAACAAGGTGAAAAACACATCCTTACATTTCACATGCTGACACTTCTAGTGTGTATTTTATTAGTATATGTTTTTGTGTTCTTCAGTCTAATGTTAGCTGACTTGCTCACTATCATTGGCTCCATGTGAAGCTGGGCTTCTTCGTACGGTCGCTCAAGATTGAAAAAGATAAGATTTATTTATTTTGCCGTTAAGGCCTAGTTGGTTTTTTTGCCTTTTTTGTTGACAGAACAGCTCTGCAATTCATTTTAAGATAATGTATTTACATCATGACAACTATCTTTAAAATAGATGCTCTGATCTCTGTGAGTTTGGCACCCCATGAAATTAAATAATCACCAAAACTATGCCATTCGTTTGTGCTACGTTTGTGCTGATTTGTGCCACAAAAATGGATGTTTGTGCTGGTTTGGAGTTTGAGTTTAACATTATTTTTTTGGCTGTGTGACGTCACTTTCCACCCCATGTCTCTCAAATCGCTCCAAATCGGCGCCGTTCATTTGTGCTTGGTTTGTGCCGGTCTGTGCCGATAAAACAAACACTGTAACTATTTCTCTTCCTTAGATATACAGGGTTTTTCCTGCATTGAAATTTTTTTGGTGGCCGCCAAAACGAATTTTTGTCCCACCAAAACCTTGTTTGATTAGTTATTGTGATTTATGAGGGCTTAAGATGGCTGCTGCACTTGTGATGGGGTGCATGTTAACTGAGGGAGAGAACAAGCAGAGATCCCCTTCCCCTCACGCTCTCTCGGTCTTCAAACTAAGCACCGTCTTTGCTCTCTCCATCACACATATTAATCAAATGACACGATGGTAAAAGGTCGGAAGTCCAAATCCATGTTTCATGGGGTGAATTCGGAGAATTTTTTTCCCTGAATTACCGTTAGGTGTGAATTGTGCTAAAAAAAAAAAAAAAGTCACCTTATCTTCTCTGACATGAGTTCCGCACATGCAGCTGACATAAAGCACACTTTTTAAATAAACAAAAAAAAATCCTATCCAGCGATGAAGTGTTTTCTGTGTTGACACAAATCTTTTGCGATGTCCTAACAGCCAGGATTAACACACAAACCATCCACGTTCGGTATGAGGCCAAATTCCCCTAGTCGTTCATAACAATGGGTTAGACCAAGGGATATAGCTGTGATGTGCGGCAAAATGTTGTTGAGCTTCACAAAATGGGAAGTGGCTATTAGAAACTAGCACAAGCATTGAAAATGCCCATTTCCACCATCAGGGAAATAATGAACAAGTTCCAGTCAACTAGAAATTTTATGAATCAACCTAGAATTGGACGTGTGTCTATATTGTCTCAACACACTGTGAAGTGCATGGCTCGAGTGGCCAAAAAATCTCCAAGGATCACAGCTGTAGAATTGCAGAAGTTCATTGTGTCTTGAGGTCAGAAAGTCTCCAAAACTACAATCCGAAGTCACCTACATCACCACAAGTTGTTTGGAAGGGTTTCGAGAAAAAAGCCTCTACTCTCATCCAAAAACAAACTCAAGTGTCTTCAGTTTGCCAGACACTACTGGAACTTCAAATGGGATCAGGTTCTATGGTCAGGTGAAACCAAAATAGAGCCTTTTGGCAATAAACACCAGAGGTGGTTTTGGCGCACTCAGAGAGGTGGAAAAGTAAAATATGGAAAAGTACCTCATGCCCACGGTGAAATATGGTGGTGGCTTTTCTTTAATGTTTTGGGGCTGTTTTTCTGCCAGAGGATTTTGTTAGGATACATGACATCATGGACTCTATCAAATATCAACAGATATTAAATGAAAACCTGACTGCCTCTGCCAGAAAGCTTGGAATGGGCCGTGGTTGGATCTTCCAGCAGGACAATGATCCAAAACATACATCAAAATCAACACAAAAATGGTTTACTGACCACAAAATCAAGGTCCTGCCATAGCCAGCCCAGTCCCCTGACTTGAAACCCATAGAAAACCTGTGGGGTGAAGTGAAGAGGGGAGTCCACCAGTGTGGACCTCAAAATTTGAAGGATCTGGAGAGATTCTGTATGGAGGAATGGTCTCAGTTCCCTTGCCATGTATTCTCCAACCTCATCAGGCATTATAGGAGAAGACTCAGAGCTGTTATCTTGGTAAAGGGAGGTAGCACAAAGTATTGCCTAAAAGGGTGCCAATAATTGTTGCACACCAATATTTAACAAATATATTTTTTTTTGGATAAACCTGTGCTGTGTTTGCAATTGTTTGATATCCATGAGAGCAGAGTATTTTTGTGATTTTTGAAAAGATCAAAAGGTTAAACAATAAAGACAAATTTTCACAGCCTTGCTCATATTTACCAAGGGTGCCAATATTAGTGGAGGGCATTCATTTGTGAAGAAAAAGGTATATACTTTTGAGTGTGCAGTACAAGAGTTTGCAAGTACTGGGACATACTAACATGTTGTGTAATGGAAGAGAACTTGTTGCCTAGTTACGCACACTGTCACCATAAACACACGCTTATGTTTCTTAGTTAATAATTGTGGAGATGTCCCTAATGTAATATAATTTAATGTACATGAAATGTGCATAAAGTTTTTTTTCATTGTGGAAATGGCTTTTTCAGTCTTCAACCCCATTATTTTTGCTTTTCTTGTGCTCCAGATCAGCTCAGCTCATTCACTTTGAAATATCGAAAAAAAAAAAGTTCAAAAAATAGGAATGGTGCATCTTTAAATTCTAATAATTGACCATCATTGAGAAAATGGAACAAAATCAGCAAATACAAATTAAATAGTGAAACACTGGCAGTCAGTCTGCTTTCTATATTTTTATTAGCAATAAAAGGATACAGATATACTCCAAAACAGATAAGACAAAAGATTTATGGATCTGCTAAAATATTTACAGTTAAAACATTTATGTGATGATGATGATGATGATGATGATGATAATAATAATAATAATAATAATAAATTTATATTAGTGAATATAACAATAATAATAATAATAATAGATTGATAATAAGTAATAGCATATATAGTACAAATAGTACTATATAGTATATGTAGTACAACCCAAATTCCAAAAAAGTTGGGACGCTGTGTAAAATGTAAATAAAAACAATGCAATGATTTGTAAATCTCATAAACCCATAATTTATTCACAATAGAACATAGAAAACATATCAAATGTTCAAACTGAGGAAATGTACCACTTTAAGAAAAAAATAAGTAATTTTGAATTTGATGGCCGTAACATGTCTCAAAAAAGTTGAGACAGAGCCATGCTTACCACTGTGTAGCATCCCCTCTTCTTTTAACAACAGTCTGTTTACAGTGGGTATAGAAAAGAATCACCCCCCTTTAAAATGATCACATTTTGTTGCTTTTCAGTCTGAAATGAAGACAGACACAGTTTTTGTTTTATCCAGCTGTATTTACTCAGTGCAACTTATAACATCCAAGTGAAAGATATAACACCAACATGTCCAAAAAAAAAGTTAAAAAACAATCACTGAGTTGGAAAAAGGATCACCCCCTTGTGTCGGTATTTTGTTGAACCACCTTTTGCTTTAATTACAGTCTTTAGTCTGTTGGGATATGTCTCTATTAACTTTGCACATCTAGACTTTGCAATACTTGCCCACTCTTATTTGCAGAACTGCTCAAGTTCAGTTAAATTTGATGGTGACTGTTTGTGGCCTGCAGTCTTCAAGTCATTCCACAGATTTTCAATGGGGTTTAAGTCAGGGCTCTCATCCATTTTCCTTCTATCCTGACAAGTGCTCCAGTCCCTGCTACAGAGAAACACCTCATAACAGGATATTACCACCTCCATGCTTTACTGTAGGAATGGTGTTATTTGGATGGTGAGCTGTATTGGATTTCTGCCAGACATATTGTTTGATGTTGAGGCCAAATAATTCACTTTTCGTCTCATCTGACCATAACACCTTTTTCCATGTGGCCTCAGAATCTTCAAGGTGCATTTTGGCAAAATTCAGTCATGGGTGGCTTTTTTCTTGCAACCCTCCCATAGAAACCACATTTGTGGAGAATTGGTGATATTGTTGTCACATGCACACAATGATCACTCTTTGTCACAAATTCCTGCAACTGCTTCAGAGTTACTGTAGGCCTCTTGGTAGCCTCTCTGACCAGTTTCCTCCTTGCTCTTTCATCCAGTTTGGAGCGACGTCCTGATCCAGGGAGGGTCTGTGTTGTACCAAATACCTTCCACTTCTTAATAATAGACTTCACTGTGCTTCTAGGCATTGATAAAGCCTTTGGATTTTTTTTTTGTGTCCATCTCCTGACTTGCGCCTGTCCACAACTGTATCCCAGAGATCTTTTGACAGTGCCTTGCCACCCATAGTTGATTGTTTGCTTCAGTTCCATTACCAAGGACTGAAAAATGCTCCAGGAAAGCTCTTTTCATGCTGAGCTAATCAAAATGACCACAGCTGATCACAGTTGAAAGTCAAGTGGCTTTGCGTGCCATTGAGAAGGTGATTAGCTACACCTGATTGAGTTTACAAGTCATTTTTAAGAGGGGGGTGATCCTTTTTCCAACTCAGTGAATCTGTTTTTTTTTAATTTTTTTCTGACATGTTTGTGTTATATCTTTCACTTGGATGTTATAAGTTGCAAAGAGTAAATACAGCTGGATAAAACAAAAACTATGTATGTCTTCATTTCAAGCTGAAAAGCAACAAAATGTGATTATTTTAAAGAGGGTGATTCTTTTTTTTTATACTAACTGTACGTCTCAGAACTGAGGAGGCCAGTTGCTGGAGTTTTGGGAGAGGAATGTTGTCCCATTCGTGTCTGATACAGGATTCTAGCAGCTCAACAGTCCTGGGTCTTCTTTGTCATATTTTCCGTTTCATGATGCGCCAAATGTTTTCAATTGCTGAAAGGTCTGGACTGCAGGCAGGCCAGATCAGCACCTGGACTCTTCTACTACGAAGCCATGCTGTTGTAATAGATATAGTATGTGGTTTACCATTGTCTTGCTGAAATATGCAAGGCCGTGTCACGTGATGGCATCACAACGTGCATTCAGCCAAAGATTCATGTGCGTCCAACATGAGTACAGCTAAAAGATCTCATTTACAACAAACATCACTGTGAAAGACCGTGCAAAACAATTTCATGTGATTGCAATTTTGCCAATTCAAGTAGTTTTCCGCAAAAAACGCACAAAAAACTCAGCTTGTTGCATCGCAAATTTTGAAAAAAGCTGCAGCAAAATCAAGCATTTTTGGCTGCACCAATCACAAAAAAAAAAAAAAAAACTCGGTAAAATCCTGTATAGACTGGTTATCCTTCCCTCAATTCAGTATACTTCTGTAAGCACTGATAAATTTCACGGCCTGGTGTCAGGTGTTCAATTGCTCAACAGCTGGCACTTTACTGTACTGCAGTGTGTGTGAGCATGATTTTGTAGGGCAGGGCTTTAATAAAAAGGCATTTCAGAGAAATGTTTTTAGATAAGGTGGGTGAATGCTTTTTGTGGCGCTGTTATGCGGAAGGTAATTAGTTTAATGCTGGCCTAATTTAAACATTGCGTAACTTTAGTCAGAATTGAATTAACTATGGCATTGAATCTTTCAACAAGCCGGGGTTGGGGGTGGATTTGTGGTTTGACTGCCTCTGCCAAATTTTTTTTGCTCCCAAATACCAATATGTGGAACATGATTATACAGGAATACATAATACATGATTATGGCCCAGCTGCTGCGCAAAAAAATATGTTTGGCATTAAAAAAACCTTGCACTATTAAAGTACAGTGGGTATAGAAAAGAACAAACCCCATTTAAAATAATCACATTTTTGCTTTTCAACCTGAAATGAAGACGGACACAGTTTTTGCTTTATCCAGCTATATTTACTCAGTGCAGCTTATAACACCTAAGTGAACGATATAACACCAACATGTCAGGGGAAAAAAAACAAAAAAAGGATCACTGAGTTGGAAAAAGGATCACCCCCTTGCTTTATTTTGCCTTAATTTTTAAATTACAGCCTGTAGTCTGTTGGGATATGTCTCTACTAACTTTGCACATCTAGACTTTGCAATATTTGCCCACTCTTCTTTGCAGAACTGCTCAAGTTCAGTTAAATTTGATGGTGATCATTTGTGGACTGCAGTCTTCAAGTCATTCCACAGATTTTCAATTGGGTTTAAGTCTGGGCTCTGACTAGGCCATGCAAGGTCATTCACCTTTTTATCCTTCAACCACTGTGTGGTCAGTTTTGCTGTGTGCTTTGGGTCATTTTCATGTTGGAAGGTAAACCTTCTTCCCATTGACAACTTTCTGGCAGAGGGCAGCAGATTTTCCTCAAGAATTTGACGTTATTTTGCCCCATCCATTTTCCTTCTATCCTGACAAGTGTTCCAGTCCGTGCTGCAGAGAAACATCCCCATAAGAGGATGTTTTACTGTAGGAATGGTGTAATTTGGATGGTGAGCTGTATTGGATTTCCGCCAGACATATCATTTGGTGTTGAGGCCAAATAATTCAATTTTACTCTCATCTGACCATAACACCTTTGTCCATGTGGCCTCAGAGTCTTCAAGGTGCATTCTGGCAAAGCTCAGTCATGGGTGGCTTTTTTCTTGTAACCCTCCCATACAAGCCACATTTGTGGAGAATTTGTGACATTGTTGTCACATGCACACAATGACCTTTCTGATCTTTTGACAGTGCCTTGCCACCCATAGTTGATTGTTTGCTTCAGCTGCACTACAAAATGCTCCAGGAAAGCTCTTTTCATGCTGAGCTAATCAAAATGACCACAGCTGATCACAGTTGAAAGTCAAATGGCTTTGTGTGCCATTGAGAAGGTGATTAGCTACATCTGATTGAGTTTATAAGTATTTTTTAGGAGGGGGGTGATCCTTTTTCCAGCTCAGTGATTCTGTTTTTTTTTATTTATTTTTATTTATTTTTATTTTTTTCTCTGACATGTTGGTGTTATATCTTTCACTTGGATGTTATAAGTTGCACTGAGTAAATACAGCTGGATAAAACAAAAACGGTGTCCGTCTTCATTTCAGGCTGAAAAGCAAAAAAATGTGATTATTTTAAAGGGGTGTGATTCTTTTCTATACCCACTGTAATTGCACTATAATGATATTCATAAAAGATCAACTTCATTATCTTGGCTTGAGAAAGCGAACACACTGTTTTCCTATTTAAATTTACTATTCTTCTTCTGAGACCATTAATTTCTTGACACTCTGCACAAACCTTTGGCCTGATATGTCTGGCAGAAATCCAATACAGCTCCCTATCCAAATAACACCATTCCTACAGTAAAGCATGGACGTGGTAATATCCTGTTATGGGGATGTTTCTCTGCAGCAGGGACTGGAACACTTTTCAGGATAGAAGGAAAATGTATGGGGAAACTACTGTCAAATTCTTGAGGAAAATCTGCTGCCCTCTGCCAGAAAGTTGTCAATGGGAAGAAGGTTTATCTTCCAACATGACAATGACCCAAAGCACACAGCAAAACTGACCACACAGTGGTTGAAGGAGAAAAAGTTGAATGCCCTTGCATGGCCTAGTCAGAGCCCAGACTGCAGTCCACAAACGGTCACCATCAAATTTAACTGAACTTGAGCAGTTCTGCAAAGAAGAGTGGGCAAATATTCCAAAGTTAGTAGAGACATGTCCCAACAGACTAAAGGCTGTAATTAAAGCTAAAGGGGGTTCAACAAAATACTGGCACAAGGGGGTGATCCTTTTTCCAACTCAGTGATTCTGTTTTGTAATTTAAAAAAAAAAATGTTTTTCTGACATGTTGGTATTATATCTTTCACTTGGCTGTTATAAGTTGCACTGAGTAAATAGAGCTGGATAAAACAAAAACTGTGTCTGTCTTCATTTCCGGCTGCAAACCAACTAAATGTGATTATTTTAAAGGGGGGTGATTCTTTTCTATACCAACTGTATGGCAAATTATTGTTTAATTCACAGTTTATAATTAACCCTGAGCAGTTATATTATATTCAGTAGTCAGAATTCTTAATACTCCTTCTGAAGTTCCTTAACAATTTAATGATGCCACAATAGAATAAACATAAAACAGTTCTTCATAACATTTCATATAACATTAAACATTTTATGCTGAACTGTGTAGACAATAATTTAGTTTAAGAATTAACTGCCAGTCTTAACTGTGACATTATCTCTTATCTCTTTGGGTTTTTTTTTAATTCCGCCTGCTACTGTGGCACTACTAATATTGACCTCTGTTGCAAGTTGCCATGATAACTGAATGGGGACCGTTGCCTGCTGTAGGACTTTGTGCCTGTGCCACTGTTCCAGGCAGTCCAGAGCTTCAGGATAACGAGTGCTCTCAAACTTGTTAGCAAACATGCTGTTCCTCTCAATTATCCAGGGTAAATCCTCAACATTGTAGATGCAGATATCCCTGATGTCATGTCCTGTGGGAACAAATATAGTGTTTTTGATAAGTTTAGTAGCATGGATGTTTTATTATATTGTATAATCTCTTCTCATAAACTTCTAACATATACAATGGCTGCACAGAGTTTGTATTGGACAGTTTCAGCCAAGTTTTGTAGCTGTCATACCATTACAGCCTTGATGTACTGTCCCTTTTTGGTCTCTCCATTTAATGGCTCGAATGTTACCTTCCCAGCCAGCATTTAAATTACTACCAGGGGCATCTGTGGAAATGTTGAAAAATGTGAATATACCTCATTTATTTATAGAAGAAGAAGCCTTTATTTGTATATTATATATATTTCTTCGCATAACCCAGCTTGTTAGGAAGTTGGGTTCAGCACCCCTGGAGCTAAGAGGGTTAAGGGCCTTGCTCAAGGGCCCAACAGTGGTAGCTTGGTGGTGCTGGGGCTTGAACCCCCAACCTTCTTATTAGTAATCCAGAGCCTTAACCACTGAGCCACCAATGCCCTCAATATTTTAAAACTGTAAATCATATTTCATAAATAGTTTGTGCTTGCCTTCCACATGGTTAAGGGTTACCCAGTAATGCTCATCTGGGCTGTATGTATCCTTGGACCAGTCCAACAGGTCTTTGGCCACTGGGCTGGTGAGCACATATTCCACGAATACTCTTAGCAGACTGTAGTAGGCTGTACCAAAGTAGATCGTCAGGTTGTGTGGAGGGGGAGTCTTTTTGTGGAATATATTCAGGGAGGGCATCCAGAGACGTCTGAATTCTTTGTGTTGTATTTCAGTCCTGTATCGTATGTGCTTTGGCTGTTTTACCCCTGGAGCAATATTATTATCTCTCCATTCTGCCTTTTGCATATATCGGACCAGCTCCAGGTTGCTCTGGACAGGGAAATCCTGGCCACACAGGTTAATCACCCTTTTCCAATTGACTGGAGACCTCACCAGGTCCTCCATGCAATTAATGTCAGCCTTCAGACGAGAAAAACCTGCATATGTCACTGTCTCTCTAACTGAGGCTAGAAAGACATTGGGAAAACACTCTACCAATCTCTCTACACTTACTTTGTATTCTTCTGGAGCTTTGGCATCTACGTGAATGCAATAGATGTTTTGTGGTGCATAGATGGCTCTGAGCAAACGCACAAACATCTCCAGGTCTTTGTGGATGGTTATTATGAAGGCCAGAGGGTAGTCCTCCTCTTCTTTGCTCAGGGTCTCCATAATAAAGTGAAGCTCAGATTGTATAAGGTTGCAGTTGAGTGGATTGTTAAATCTCAGATCCTGGCATTCTGTCCTTTTCCATCTTGTATAAGAGGAAGTGGGTGGCAAATGTCTACAGTTTTCAGGGAATGGACGGCAGCTCAAGATATACTGCAGTGCCCATGGAGCATAAGAAACCGTGGCCGTAAAATAAATGACTGAGAAAGTAATGCTGCTGATAGCAAGGCATATAAGAAAACTCCACTTGGCACACTTAAGCTGGAGCATAATTCAACACAAAGCAGACCAGACCACATAAGACCAACCTGTAGACAGAGTTAGATAAAATCAGTAAGTTAATTGAGAGGTACACAGTCTCATGGCTAAATTGACTAGAACTACTATCTAAATATTACTGGGTTTGCTTCTGCCAGAAAACAAAATTCTTTCACCCTTGCTACAATACAGCCCCCTCTGAAAGTATTAGAACGGCAAGATAATTCTCTTGTTTTTGCTATATGCTGAAAATGAATATGAGACAATAGATCTCATGAATATGAGACAATGGATCAGAATTTCAGCTTTCATTTCATGATATTTACATCTAGACGTGTTTAAAAACTTGGGACCTTTGGCAGGGATGTCCAATAAATAATAATAATTTTGCATAGTGTGAAAATGTTGCGTAGTGTACTAGAGGCTGTTTCAATATTATTATTTTTCACATATAATCACCTGATGGTTCCTTTGTTTTGAGAAAGGAATGATTTGAATGTGGACTGTCTTCACTTCAGGGTTCAAAGTGTATTTTTATTATCATTACTATGTAGATCAACAACAGTAGCATTACCATGATCATTATTATCTTTATTACTATAATTATCATCAGATCATGACTGAGCAGCTAGATGACAGTTTTGCCCAAGGGTTTACTACTAACGTTTTTCAGACTCCTGCATTCTCATTTACCACTTGTTTGCCTGCCTTTTAAAGAATGTCATCATCAAGATCATTTCCAATTATCTCCAGGCAAATTACAGAATTATTTTTGAAAGCAAGTGCTCAGTGTTGGAGACAAATAACTTTTAAATAACTGTTAATTTGCATATTAATGTCAGAGTAAAACATGTGCATGCACACTGAATGCGCACACTTCTGCTTCACAGAGTTAGATTTCACATGTTTACTGAACACTATTAAACTTTTTTTTTTTTTTTTGCTTCAATAGAGGTAAGAGAAAGGACTGAACTACAGCCATTACATTCCTCACAGAATGCTTCAGTTTATCATCCAGTTTATAAGAGCCTTCATGCTTCGGTTTATATGTGCCTTAGCACAATGCAAAAAAATACATCTTAGCAAGTGAAAATATCTTAAATGTAGTCAGATCTAGTATCTATCCATCTAGTATTTCTTATTATAAGATTACAATAAACCAAATATATGATTATTAAACCTATTTCGAGTCATTCTTACTCATTTTAAGCTTTAAATTTTATTTCATTTCCAGTTAAGTTTGCTTCTTTCTAGGAAAAAAAAGAAGCTTAAAATGAGTAAAATTATGCTTGAAGCTTGAAATGAGTAAAATTGTCTAGAAATTCTATTCCATTGGCTTATTGTAATTTTATAATAGGAACTACTAGATACATTTGACAATATTCAAGATATTTTTACTATCTTGTAAAATATTTTACAGCAGTGTTCATGACCTGTGATAGTTTTCCACCAAACACTTACACACTGTGAATCTAGTGGGCTTTTTCTTAGATATCCACCATCACGCGCGTGTGCACACACTACATCAACCACTTACCTTTTAAGTGCTGCAGATTCCAGTCATGATATCGAAATAAATGTAAACATTTAGAGAATGTTGACATCCCAGAAAGTCTGTGACCTCAGCTAAAGACAGAGTAGAGAAGAGTCATTTCTGCTGTTCCAGTAAGTTAGGTGATGTGTATAGTAAGAGTAGCTGATGCTGCGTGCAGTGTGATTGAAGCTCTTGTGTCTGCCACTGTATGATTAGTGTACAGTCCTTTCTTCTTTCTGAGACTGGAGATTTGACTGCTCAGCTAGAGGGAGGAGGAGCAAGAGTGAAAGTGGAAGGTAAAGATTTAGAGATACCTGTTCATGCCTCTTTCTCTTTCTTCCTCTAATTCTCCTCCCTTCTCTTCACTTATGGTACTTCCCCTAAGACTCACTGTCACCTTCCCTTGATATAATTTATCTAGACACACACTAGATGCTAGATTGATTTGATTTTTTTTATTTATTTATTTTGTTTTGATTTTAGCTTCTCTGGAGCTTAATGTGGTATAAGGGTTGAGGCAAGGTTATCTGAAAATCTAAAATTCCTTCTTCCTAGTGCAACCCCCAGAAACTTATTACATCCCCTTTTTTAATATTTCTACTATGCCATTCAAACAAATGCTTTTTAAATAATTTCAGTTGGAAGTGTGCCTTGGATTACCTTTTTTTGGATATTAATTTTTCACCACCAAAGAGCTCCTTCAAACATTCTCCGTAGAACTTCTGAGCATACTGGACCTGTTTTTTTGTTTTTTGAATCCTTCATGTAGGGCTGTGCGATATAATATTACATAGCCACGATATCCAGCGACGCTTATTGATAATTATATTATCAGATTTGCCAAGCATTATGCAGTTTGCTGAGGAAACTCTGCAAAAACATCAGAGCATGCTAGTGTTGTAGAGTAGAGTTATTCTGCATTCAAGGTGAATTTATGTTTCAAGGTGAAGTTGCAACTTGTAATTCCCCATCTACAACTCGTAAAAGTCACTGAAAACACCCCCTCAACTGGCAATCTCATCTACCAGTTCCTTCCCTTTTTGTGGAGTGATGTCAAATCAACAAGGCTGCATGCACTGCAAACAGTGTAAAGTTCTCTTTCTCTACTTTTTAGTTAGTTTATAGCAGTATTGGCTTTAGATCAGTTGATATAAAGACATATTACAAGGCACCACAAAAACGGCATTAATGTTTAGGTGCACTGCATTATAGGTATTGTACTCAAATATATTGATTTTGGAATAAATGTCATCCGTTCATCAGCAATCTCTTCTTACTGATCATTGTGAACTTTTTTGATTTTTATCTGAACGTGAAAGAATGTAGGCCTGTTCATATACATTAATCCCAGTTTTAAAAGAAAAAAAAGCCTTAAGCTTTTGAAAACCGTGCATGAATAGGCACTAAAGAAAACAGTTTATCATGAATGTTAGGAAATTCTAGTCATCCTGGAGACCACAGCCAGTCAAACGAATGTTCTCATGACAGTTTCTCATGATGATTCTCAAATCATGTTAGTTAAAAACCTGTGATAAGGATTTTTTTTTTTTTTTAGTTTTTTTTTATTTTGTTAATTTTTTAATTGTAACTCAATGCTAAATATAACTTTCATCAGTCATATTTAATCATGACTTTTTTCCATCCTTTAATCAAAAATCCACAAGGAAATGTGGCTGTCCTTTCTGGTTAACACTCTCAACACAGAGTTAATCAAACCCACCTAGTGGACAGGCTGCTGTTCATGCGTACAGCCAGAAGGCCCAGATTACCATTCTTTTCCCTACAAATGTTCCTACTCATTAATAGTGGGATCAACATATCTTTATTATCGGTTTGTGATTATGTGTGTCTGGGAAAGCCAGCTGGATGGCACTGCAGCTGAATTCTGGCAAAAATTTTGTAAACAAATTGTAACACAGAAAACCATACCTTTGTTTTGAGGCAGTGAGGCTCATAAAACTATTAAAATATAAAAGAACAGATTTTAATACATACAATCATGTACATCTAGAAAGAACACATTGGTGAAGCTATTTTAGGTGCTGTTTGCTTCAGGTCAAATGTTGCTTGATTATGCAAGACTTTGAAACACTCTGCCTGAAAGAGGTGCATTACAAATAAAATGTGTTGTTGTTGTTAAACTGTATCTTTATTTGTCTATAATTTACAAGACCATGCAGCACAGACACCACATTCTATCTACTATTAAAATATAAGAGTTCATATCTAAGGGTGCTTATCTGCGGCATTGATTCTGAACTTCTGAACTGTCTAACGTTTCATAGTGTGGAGACCCCTTTCACGAAGATGATATTGTGGTGCTAAATGGGAGCAAAGAAGAGCAAGAGAAGCTGCAGAAGGCAATGGAGGAGAGAAGGTCCAAAGCTAAAACAGCAAAGGTAGCACTCTACCTATTTAACAATTTGTAACACAGAATGTCCTGTATCTGCTGTACATTGCCAAACCATTAGCTACATTCTGTACCCAAACCTCAAATCTGACTGTAGAATGTATGTACCATGTTTTTTTCTAAATCAAAACAATTGTAATGTTTAATATTGTACCCTTTTCCCTCAGAAGTCAAAGAAAAACAAGGCTCTTGAGACCATTTTCAAATCACCAGAATCAAAAGGTACAGTGTATAAATATTTTTCTATTGTATAGTTAGTTATACACCATTATTCATGAAAAGGAATTACACAAAAACATTCATGCAGTGTTTCACTAATAGAGCTGACTGTCCTATGACGAGTAGCTTGTGTCATTGGGGACCTGTGCATTTTGCAAATGTAGGCCTACAGTATATATACAGGTGCATCTCAAAAAATTAGAATATTGTGGAAAGGTTAGTTTTTTTCCGTAATTTAATTCAAAAAGTGGAACCTTCATATATTCTAGATTTATTACACATAAAGTGAAATATTTCAAGCCTTTTTTTTGTTTTAATCTTGATGATTATGGCTTACAGCTCATGGAAATAAAAAATCCCAAAATATTAGAATACACAATTTATAATACAGAAATGTCGACCTTCTGAAAAGTATGTTAATTTATGCACTCAATACTTGGTCGGGGCTCCTTTTGGACAAATTACTGCATCAGTGCGGCATGGCATGGAGGCAATCAGCCCGTGGCACTGCTCAGGTGTTATGGAAGCCCAGGTTGCTTTGATAGCTGCCTTCAGCTCGTCTGTATTGTTGGGTCTGGTGTCTCTCATCTTCCTCTTGACAAAATTCAGGTCAGGTACTCTAAAATCTCCTGGTAGACGGCTGCATTGACTCTCGACTTGAGAAAACACAGTGGACCAACACCAGCAGATGACATGGCAACCCAAATCATCACTGGCTGTGGAAACTTCACACTGGACTTCAAGCAACTTGGATTCTGTGCCAGTCCACTCTTCCTCAAGATTCTGGGACCTTGATTTCCAAATGAAATGCAAAATTTACTTTCATCTGAAAAGAGGACTTTGGACCACTGAGCAATGGTGTTTTTAGTAAAAAGGTGTTTTCAGTTAGTTAGCTGATTAGAGCTCTTCTCAGGTCCACATCGCTGTATTATAAATTCTTTATTCTAATATTTTTGAAATACTGGATGGGGCAAAGTCAGCCAGACTACCGATTCTGATTACTAAATCAGAAGTATTAAAAAATCATTGTAACTCAATGCTAACTTTCATGAGCCATGTTTAATTGTCTTTTTTTTCTGGTTGTTTTCCCAATGCAGCACTTCCAGTTTTAGTGGCCACATTAGGATGGAACTTGGATATCTTAAAAATGTGTTGAGATGACAAGGCAATAAATTTGAAAAAAACAAACAAAAAAACACGTAACGCTCAAACACAAAAAGTGTTTGCATAATTCCACTGAACATCATGCAATGAAACGTGCAGCTCAAGTAGAATAAAATGGTTACAGTAATTAAATTATTAAATTGTTGACTCTAACTGTATCATTATCGGGTTCATACAGAAATACCTTCTAGAAATGTTGTGTAATTCCACTGTACGCCACGTGATGTGGCATAAAGTTGACATGTACAGTGGGTATAGAAAAGAATCACCCCCGTTTAAAATAATCACAATTTGTTGCTTTTCAGCCTGAAATGAAGACAGACACAGTTTTTGTTTTATCCAGCTGTATTTACTTAGTGCAACTTATAACATCCAAGTGAAAGATATAACACCAACATGTCAGGAAAAAAAATTAAAAACCAGAATCACTGAGTTGGAAAAAGGACCACCCCCCTGCTAAAAATGACTTGTAAACTCAATAAGGTGTAGCTAATCACCTTCTCAGTGGCACACAAAGCCATTTGACTTTCAACTGTGATCAGCTGTGGTCATTTTGATTAGCTCAGCATGAAAAGATCTTTCCTGGAGCATTTTGTAGTGCAACTGAAGCAAACAATCAACTATGGGTGGCAAGGCACTGTCAAAAGATCTCCGGGATAAAGTTGTGGACAGGCACGAGTCAGGAGATGGATACAAAAAAATTTCAAAGGCTTTATCAATGCCTAGAAGCACAGTGAAGTCTATTATTAAGAAGTGGAAGGTATTTGGTACAACACAGATTCTCCCTGGATCAGGACGTCGCTCCAAATTGGATGAAAGAGCCGGGAGAAAACTGGTCAGTGAGGCTGTCAAGAGGCCTACAGCAACTCTGAAGCAGTTGCAGGAATTTATGACAAAGAGTGGTTATTGTGTGCATGTGACACCAATATCACAAATTCTCCACAAATGTGGCTTGTATGGGAGGGTTGCAAGAAAAAAGCCACTCCTCAAGAAAGGCCACATGAATGCACCTTGAAGATTCTGAGGCCACATGGAAAAAGGTGTTCTGGTCAGATGAGACTAAAATTGAATTATTTGGCCTCAACAACAAACGATATGTCTGACGGAAATCCAATACAGCGCACCATCCAAATAACACCATTCCTACAGTAAAGCATGGAGGTGGTAATATCCTGTTATGGGGGTGTTTCTCTGCAGCAGGGACTGGAGCACTTATCAGGATAGAAGGAAAATGGATGGGGCAAAATATTGTCAAATTCTTGAGGAAAATCTGCTGCCCTCTGCCAGAAAGTTGTCAATGGGAAGAAGGTTTATCTTCCAACATGACAATGACCCAAAGCACACAGCAAAACTGACCACACAGTGGTTGAAGGAGAAAAAGTTGAATGTCCTTGCATGGCCTAGTCAGAGCCCAGACTGCAGTCCACAAATGGTCACCATCAAATTTAATTGAACTTGAGCAGTTCTGCAAACAAGAGTGGGCAAATATTGCAAAGTCTAGATGTGCAAAGTTAGTAGAGACATATCCCAACAGACTAAAGGCTGTAATTAAAAAAAAAATAAGGCAAATTAAAGCAAGGGAGTGTTTCTGTTTTTTAATTTTTTAAATTTTTTTCAGACATGTTGGTGTTATATCTTTCACTTGGATGTTATAAGTTGCACTGAGTAAATACAGCTGGATAAAACAAAAACTGTGTCCGTCTTCATTTCAGGCTGAAAAGCAACAAAATGTGATTATTTTAATGGGGGGGTGATTCTTTTCTATACCCACTGTATGTTCTTGCCAACATTCGCTTATGAAACAAGAACTGCTGTACCCTAGGTGCTTGGGCCCATCAATTATCGCTTGCGGCTATATCAAATTTTGAAGAAAACAACAATTTCAGCAAAATGACGTGAATATTTTTTTGTTACTTTATGATGGTACCTAGGCTTTCTTCAGAGATCACATTGGATCAGGAGCCAATATAACAAATGCAGTCTGTCTCAAAAGTTCTAAAACCTTGCTATCTAAGAGTGATTTCCTCATATAGTGAGTCATGATTTGATAATTTCTAGACAGTTACATCTCATAGCCTCATCAATTTAGTTTGTGACCTGCTATGTCTGCAGTGCACTTGCTCCATCACATTGTCAAAATAAGCTTACACACACTGTGTACTGAAGACACAGTCTGAATGACTATAAAAATATGGGAAATTTAGCCAACAAAACTAATTAAATTATTCAGTAATTATTTCATCACTGGTGTACAATTGTTTGAATTCCACAAGATCCACATAAAACTCAAAACTCGTGAAAATAAGGTGGATAATGCTGATGACCAGTGTGATTAGACATTTACCATCATACACTTATAACTCTTTGATAATGTGTTTAACACATAAGATACACATATTAATGATTTATTTATTGCATAATTAATTAATTGAAAATAAATAGCAGTTGCTTTTTTTAGACCTGTGTCTCAGTGGAGTCACAATGAGATATGCAGTGGCAGTGCCAGACTTGGGCCTTGTCTGAAGGCCTTGAAGGCACTAAAGGTTAAAGGCATTACAGTTTGTGCAGGCTAGGTTTGTTTGTTTCTTACATCCTGTGAAATGTTTGATTTGTGTATTGTTGTTGACTTTTTTTTTTTTTCTCACATGTATTTGTAGTGTCTGAATCTAAATCAGCATCAGCAAATGGAGAGAGCAGCAGCAGCAGTGACTCAGGTATAGATTTCACAATAATTCTCCTCTCACATCTAAAACAACTGGTGGAACATGAAGCTTAACCCATAGATAGCATTGCAGAAAAATGGATGCAGGTTGTCAGTACCGCACATAAGAAAGTTCATCCAGGGCACCATAAACATGCCTGTTGGAGGCATGGTACTGTTTAGTCTAATTATAGCTGATGGCAAAAAGCTCTCTTTACTGTGAGCATTAGGCAGTGCAGGGGTCTGTAGGTTTTTCTCATGGGAGATTAAGTACGTCACTGACACAGCGGGAGGCTCTGTTTTAGCAAGCAGATGTCACCTACTGCAAAACCCAGCAGCCTTCATTGTGTTTTTCGTCTGAAATGTGGTCTCTTACGCAATATGCTGCTTTCTTTAATGACATACAAACATTTAATTTTGTGCAAGAAAACTAATGTTTTGGAATCTAAAATGTTTTTTTGTACTGACTTGATAATGTAGAAGTCATAAAATAAAACATATATAACAAAGTTTGTACAAAAAAAAAAAATAGAATAGGGTGCCTAAAACTTTTGCACAGTACTACGTTTGGGGAAAGGTGGAATATGGATAACTGTAAGTGTTAAACATGGTGGCTATTATGTAGCTATAGACGAACACATTACAATCTGTAAAAGGGTACAAAAGCATATTGTCTGCACATGTACTATGAAATGGTTGTACACTCAAAGAATGACTCTTAAGATTATTACCAGGCTAAAACCTGTTAGAGATTAATTGGTACAAGTTAGTAAAGTAACAATAAAAATGGCAAATTACGGTGCGTCTTTTCTTCTTTTACTGCTCATTTAATTGCTTAGTGAAAAAGAAGGTCTTCTAGCTTCTTGAGACCATTGGCCCAGTTTACCACCTGGGTTCCAGTACAGATATGAATCTTGATTATGTATCTTGAGACATGATAGTCCAGTCAAACTGTGTTAGAATTCAGAGATCGTGGTGAAGAGCAGGGAGGGAAGTGCCTTTAGGTAGGTGGGGTCTGGTCCGTTTTTGTATTTATAGGCAAGTATCAGTGTTTTACAATGATGGAAGCAAAAAAACTGTTGGAAAGAATGCAGCAGTGGTGGGAGAACTTAAGGAGATTGAAAACAAGTCGGTAGCTGAATTGTGGGTCAATTCCAGTGGAATGCAGTGGCAGACCTACCCAGGAGTGTACTGTAGTCCAATCTCAAGTTGATCGGGGACTGATCAAGCACTTGAGTGTCCCCTGTGGAGAGAA
This sequence comes from Cranoglanis bouderius, assembly GCA_023630585.1. Lineage (NCBI taxonomy): Eukaryota > Metazoa > Chordata > Actinopteri > Siluriformes > Cranoglanididae > Cranoglanis > Cranoglanis bouderius. The sequence goes on from CM042537.1 coordinate 15,746,732, forward strand.
ATGGCTGGATCTTCCTGATGACTTCCTACATGACTGAGTCAAGCTAGCAATATGAGGAGAGAAGGATAGTTGGTGGGTTTCAGAAATACCCCAGGGTTGAGCTTGCAGTCGGATGGTGTGATCCAAGAGTTTTCCAGAGAAATCGCAAGTTCATGGGATGCATCTCTAGGGTTATACAGCAGCTTAGGCCAAGTGCACACTACACTAAACTAACTATATATATGTGTGTGTGTGTATATATATATATATATATATATATATATATAAAATCTCACAAAAGTGAGTACACCCCTCACATTTGTGTAAATACTTTATTATATCTTTCCATGGGACAACACTGACGAAATGACACTTTTCTACAATGTAAAGTAGTGAGTGTACAGCTTGTATAACAGTGTAAATTTGCTGGCCCCTCAAAATAACTCAACACACAGCCATTAATGTCTAAACCGCTGGCAACAAAAGTGAGTACACCCCTAAGTGAAAATATCCAAATTGGGCCCAATTAGCCATTTTCCCTCCCCGGTTTAATGTGACTAGTTAGTGTTACTAGTTAGTGTTACAAGGTCTCAGGTGTGAATTGGGAGCAGGTGTGTTAAGTTTGGTGTTATCGCTCTCACACTCTCTCATACTGGTCACTGGAAGTTCAACATGGCACCTCATGGCAAAGAAATCTCTGAGGATCTGAAAAAAAGAATTGTTGCTCTACATAAAGATGGCCTAGGCTATAAGAAGATTGCCATAAAAACTGAGCTGCAGAACAGTGGCCAAGACCATACAGCGGTTTAACAGGACAGGTTCCACTCAGAACAGGCCTCGCCATGGTCGATCAAAGAAGTTGAGTGCATGTGCTCAGCATCATATCCAGAGGTTGGCTTTGCAGAATAGATGTATGAGTGCTGCCAGCATTGCTGCAGAGGTTGAAGGGGTGGGGGGTCAGCCTGTCAGTGCCCAGACCATACACCGCACACTGCATCAAATTGGTCTGCATGGCTGTCGTCCCAGAAGGAAGTCTCTTCTAAAAATGATGCACAAAAAAGCCTGCGAACAGTTTGCTGAAGACAAGCAGACTAAGGACATGGATTACTGGAACCATGTCCTGTGGTCTGATGAGACCAAGATAAACTTATTTAGTTCAGATGGTGTCAAGCGTGTGTGGCGGCAACCAGGTGAGGAGTACAAAGACAAGTGCGTCTTGCCTACAGTCAAGCATGGTGGTGGGAGTGTCATGGTCTGGGGCTGCATGAGTGCTGCCGGCACTGGGGAGCTAATGCCAACATGTACTGTGACATACTTAAGCGGAGCATGATCCCCTCCCTTCGGAAACTGGGCCGCAGGGCAGTATTCCAACATGATAACGACCCCAAACACACATCCAAGACGACCACTGCCTTGCTAAAGAAGCTGAGGGTAAAGGTGATGGACTGGCCAAGCATGTCTCCAAACCTAAACCCTATTGAGCATCTGTGGGGCATCCTCAAATGGAAGGTGGAGGAGCACAAGGTCTCTAACATCCACCAGCTCTGTGATGTCATCATGGAGGAGTGGAAGATTGTGGCAACCAGAGCTTCACAGTGGCAACCTGTGGAGCTCTGGTGAACTCCATGCCCAACAGGGTTAAGGCTGTGCTGGAAAATAATGGTGGCCACACAAAATATTGACACTTTGGGCCCAATTTGGACATTTTCATTTAGGGGTGTGCTCACTTTTGTTGCTAGCGGTTTAGACATTAATGGCTGTGTGTTGAGTTATTTTGAGGGTACAGCAAATTTACACTGTTATACAAGGTGTACACTCACTACTTTACATTGTAGCAAAGTGTCATTTCTTCCGTTTTGTCCGATGAAAAGATATAATAAAATATTTACAAAAATGTGAGGGGTGTACTCACTTTTGTGATATACTGTGTGTGTGTGTGTGTGTGTGTGTGTGTGTGTGTGTGTGTGTGTGTGTGTGTGTGTGTGTGTGTGTGTGTATATATATATATATATATATATATATATATATATATATATATATATATATATACACACACACACACAAATGTTGTCTTAGATGCTTTTATGGATTTTATGACTACTGCATTATTGAGCCAGCAAAAAAAATTAACATTATTTTTCCAACAAAAGATTTAAAAAAAGTTCCAATAAAGTGGCATTATGTAATAGACTACTTTTCCGACAAAAAACATAATGAAGGCTGCCAGGTTTTACATGCAAACACAAAAGCAAGTGTCACAGTCACAGTCTCCAGAACAACTGTGGCAGATTCTCCAAAATGTTTAGAAAAACTTACCAACCAATTTCCTTTAAAAACTTTACCCTAGACCTACTAATTACCCTAGACTAATTATCATCTTTACTTTACAGCATTTCTTTTCGTGTACTGTATAGGTGGAGGTCATAGCAGGTGTGGAAAAGTGAAGCCAAAATGTCTCTGAGCCCCTCTAGTGGCAGGCTGCAGTACTTTTAACTTTTTTAACTTTTAACCCATTCCCATGTAAGTGAAAGGAAAACAAGCCAATGTGCTACATCTCTACAAATAATTTTTGGGAATAGTGTTGTAATTTTTACAAATTCAGTTGACCCAAACTCCACAGACAGAACGAGTGAGCGTAAAAGAGTGCACTTCTCCATTCAGATAGGTAACTTACTGCAGGTGTCAGAGCTACTTGAAAATCATGGACTGCAGCAATTTTTTTACTCAAACAATAAGTTGTGTTGAGTATAAATGTTATTTTTAGTTAGTTATTTAACTAACTCCCCAAGTCTAAAGACATGCATTGTAGTCTGATTGACATTTCCAAATTGTCTGTAGTGTGTGAATGGGTGAGTGTGTTTATGATTGTGTCCTGTGATGGATTGGCATCCCGTCCAGGGTGTCCCCCGCCTTGTGTCCCAAGTTCCCTGGGATAGGCTCTAGGCTCCCCGTGCCCCTGTATAGGATAAGCAGTGCAGAAAATGGATGGATGTTCTGGGATTTGTGGTGCATAAGAGCAGATGAATTTTAATACCTTTTGGACTCTCATTGGCTGTTTCCTAGTGCTGTACTTGCAGCTAGTCACAGAGGAGCTCACACTACACAATTCATTGCTTTTTCAATCATGCTTGAAAATAACGTAGCCTCAACCATTCACACTGTGAACAGTTTCTGGATGGCACACTGGCAGTTCCAAAGTCTACTTACCACCACTGTTTGGGACTGAGAAAAAAGTGGAGGTAGATGAACAAGAAGCAAACCCCAACAAATATAAATATGCTGTACAAACAATAGGTGACAGGGTGCACTCCTGCCTCACAGTGAACTTTAATGGTACTATATACAGTAGCTGATCAAAAGTCATACTTGGTCATACTCAAGACAGTACATCGTTAACTTTTTTTCCTGCCCTTCCACTCACATATAGCTCCAGGACCCTCTGGCACTTCTAAGCCAGTGAAGCCCACTGCTGCAGCAGGGAGTAAAAGGTCCATTCAGGACATGGAGGAGAAGTCTGAGACTTACAAATCCATCTTCACATCTCACAGCTCTGCCAAGCGTACCAAAGACCAGATGTCCAACTGGGTTACCCACACACCCTACCACTTTTAAGAGCCACGTGATTAGTGATAAGTGGGAGGAAAAAGTAATTTTGCTGACATAGTTTGGGTCCACTTGACCCCTTAGAAGGACAGGCTCACTGCAAATTAATATAAAATTATTCTGACCTGATTAAACATTTCTATCCTGATAGGAGAGGGCTCCTCCAGGCAGTAACAATGCACTACAGAGTGCAATGAACAATTTAATGAGTCATATGGGATGTCAGTCTCGCAGTCACTAGATCTCAACCCATTTAAATATTTCCAATGCAACAGTTCCAGTGTCCCTTGACATAGATTAAGGTAATCATTCAAAATAACTTTGTATTGATTTAAAATGCCCCTTTACTCTAAAGTGAAAAAAGTGGACCCAAGCCTTGGGAACAAAATGTCCCATGCCTGGAGATGCCAGTGTGCGTCATATTATATAAAGTCACTGCTTCAACTTTTAGGTGTTCATTATTTGAAAATAAAGGTCTTGACAAACTTTCTTTCCTGTCTGTAGTTCCTATAAGTGGCCAAGCGAGAGCAGAATAGTACTGATTCTTGGTTAAAGTCTCAGCCTCGGGACTACAGAGTCCAACAATAGCAACCTATCCACAGAAACAAAACCACATATATTTACAATGCAGTGTGTTAGTAATTTTTGACAGATTTAGTCCACAGAAAATGAAAGACTTCTGGGCTAATTTGCTGTTAATTAAATTTGAGGATTTATATACTCCTGTACAATTGCTAAAAATAACATTGCTACAGTCATTACTGTGTGTATATTAGGTTAGTTCTAATTTTGTACTCTAATCACATTTGATGACTTGACCATGCAGTCATTCCCCCAGTGCAATAATTCAGCCACACTTAGTAATACACATAGAAGAGTATTAGCTTGAGAGCAGTTCAGATGGTGATCTTAATAAAGTTTGAATGCAAAAAGCTTCTAAACCTTTGTGCGCTCGGATATTCAAATGATCAGGTCCCTGACTGGAGATCATTTTAGTCATTTCTTTCTTGCTTGGAAATGTGATGCGTGTGACTGTGACTTGCTTGTCTTCATTTTATCAGGATGTTGTTACATTTTTAAAATAAAGTTCCAGCTTGCATCTGAATGTTTGTAGCATACATAGTTATATAAGTGTTAAATGTTTGGCAGCTGTGTGGTGTGTGGTGTGCTTGCCATGTTTCCTGTTCAGGTCCGTTCCGACCTAGCGACAGGTTCCTGATCCAGCCATGAGAATGATTTCAGTTCTTCTTTTGTCAAAGGCATTCTTAAAGGCTATTTAAATAAACTAACTATGAACATTTTTGGAAGACATTTTGCTAAAAAGTGTTTCATTTGAAGTCTAAAATGTCAAGCTGTTGCTAAGACAAGTCTTGGTTTTTAGTAGCCCTCCCAGTCCACATTCCAAGTGAACTCAAAACTGGTTTGTTAACATGTTGCACATAACAAGCACATTACTTACTGTGCCAGGTCCAGCCATACCTTCAGTTCAATCAACTTGTCCAGAGATTGTGAACAAGGCCTTATGACTCACTGTGCAGAATTCTTCCATGGAGGTCCCACTGAAGGGTCAAAGTTCTCATACGTCTTCATCTTGCAACGGTAGATGCTGACAAGTTTTAATATGGAATTGTCCAGAGTAAAAAGCCAAAAGCATGACTCCGAAGTTGATTATCAGAGATCGAGGTGGATGGAAATCTAATGCCCAATTCACAGATGTTTGAGAGTTTCTGGGATTTATACTGACTAGTGATAAGGTGGGTCAAGGTTCCTGACTCCTTGTGCAGTGTGACTGATTGGTCAGTGGTTCAAAGGGAAGTCCTGGGGGTGAATTCCAATTCACAATCCCCCAAGGACTGAAATTTGGGGATAACTATTTGATTGTTCATAAAATGTTTAGATTATGAAACTGGAGTGTTGGAGTTTATTCACAGAAATTACTCCAAAGTTCCAAGCATGATTTTACAATGCATTTGAACATTAAATGCTTGCTGATGTGGCATCTCCACAAGAGGGTGACTGGAGCCGGATGTTGAGTACGCCACCCCAAACTGGGGAACAATAGATGAACAAGAGGCAATAGGGCCCTTACCTGTAAACGTCATACACAGTACAGTTGTATATATAATCCCTTTATTCAATAAATAATTGTGTATAAAAATTGATTAACAGACTCTCAAATTGGTATGTAATAAGACATTTGATTTGAACAAAGCTGGAGCTGTACACACACATGCATGCTACACACACCACCCATACACACACCTACTCACAGGCAAAACTTATAAGGGGGAGTAGCGCCAACAGGGACTGAGGCACCCCACCGGTAATGGGGGAAGAGAGGAGGGAGGAGTCCTGCACGCTGAAGGAATAATGGACAAAAAGTGGCTATGCCAAAGAAAACTAAGCAAAAGATTTGAAGGAATGCATCAAATTCAACCCAATAAATGAATCAAATTAGAGGAGATCATTCCACCTCAAACACATACAAGGCAGTCGGGACACAGAGGGTAGGGGAAGAAACAGCAATAAAAAGTGAGGGGCCACAGAACCTGATTTGCTGATAAAAATAAAAATAAAAACAAAAGAAAATAAATAAAACACTCGCTCTCTAAACCAAAAAAAAAGAAAAGAAACAAGAAAAGGAAACAAAAACAACTTAATACACTTGCAACAGAAAAAATGCAATGGCCAGCTATTCATTAGACCAGCTACAAAGCACACCAGCTGCTTCTCAGCAATGTTCAGGGTGAAGACGTGAAAACATCTGTGGGGGTCAGCATTCTGTTCAACTGAACACCGCAATTGTCAAAGTGAGTTTTAAAGTCGTTACTGGATGCCACCAACGAACAGGATTCTACTCATGTTATAATAAATATACAATACATACCACGTGGTGAGAGATGATTCTCATAAAGCCAGACAGATAGAGGACAACATGCACTGATCCTGGCACTATAATTAAAACGATATGAATCAAGGGACAGCAAACAACATCTACTAAACTACCTGTTGCTGGAAACGTAACCTACGCTTACCGATGCAAATAGCAAATTCGCCTACAAATGAATGCAGGTACACTTTCCAACCCACTCTGAGCATGCAGCAAACAATAAAGAAAACACCGGCACCAGTAAATGGAAACAAACAAAACGGAACTTCCATGGAGCAAACCCTGACGTCTGCATCTCAGAGTTTAAAAGCCTCACCATCAGCCACTCTCCAGCCACAAGGAAATGGGTGCCAACACAAATCTTATCACACTGAGGTCTCTGTGCATTTCAGGAAAATGGAAGGATTACACATCCATTAAGCATGCCATTAAGCATGCCATTACCACACAAACAGCACAGTACATGATAAAGGAGTGTCATGAGCAATTTGTCAGAGCAATTCTGATTAATTTGCTTGAAAGGAAGTGTCTGGTGAAATAATACCAGAGGTATGGATAATGTTCTGTACCATTTTCTTCCTAAGAAGACAGTCTTATATCTCCTGACTCTCTCACTCACTCAGAGTGGGGCCGAGGTATGTATTAGTTAAGGAAAAGATAATTGCTTTTGTCTTGATTACAGCATAAAAAAGACTGTTCACCAACATTTCATTTTCATTGTTTCAACAGATTGATTAATGGTGAACACAAATTGTATTAAAGATCAACTCTTGAAATAACACTACACAAAAGAAGCTTTGAGAGACGAGGTTAATTTGCCAGGATGATGTCTGTACAGTTGAGGCCAAAGGTTTACATACTGTACACCTACTGTACATTCAAATTAAATTTTTCAGAACTCAATTTTACACATTTCATGTTACCATACATTTCCTGTGTTAAGTCAGTTAAAGTATCTACTTTATCTCCACAAGACGTTATTTCAAAAATAATAGATAAATGACATTTATTTTAGCTTTTATTTACTATATCAGATTTTCAGTGGGTCAAATGTTTGCATATACTTTGTTAGTATTTGGTGGCATTGCTTTTTAATTGCTTGTACTTGAATCAAATGCTTGGGGTAGCATTCCACGAGCTTTACAGTACTTAACAAGAATTATCGCCCCTTCCTCCTAACAGAACTTGCGTAACTCAGTCAGGACTATGCAATACTAATGCAACCAGGTTACTGTAATTTTTTCTTTTGCATTTTTTCCCCTTAAAACATTTCTATTTGTTTCTCCACTTAAATTTTGTTAAAGGTAGAAAAAGATCTGACATGATTTGACTGTATTGTGGTTTCTTTCTTTCTTTTTTTTTTTTTTTTATGTAGCAAAAACCAGCAATTTTAACAGGGATGTATAGACTTTTTATATCCACTACACCTGGTCTTCGTAGTGGTGAGAATAACATAAAAGTAAAATCAAACCAGTTTGCTCAAAATCAGTGTTATGGGACAGAGAATTACAGGTATCCTCTGTGTGAGCACGTCAGCGTTGCCCTGGCTATGGAGTTGTGCAGTTCTTAAAAAAAGTTCATCCATGAAATACAAGAGGCGGCCGAGACGGCATATGGTTCTGTCCCTGGGAATAAGCACAAGGCAAACTGAATAGTTTGCTGTAGAGTTTTTTTCCGTCACTTATGGTGGACTGTCCCAGCTGAGACAGCATTCAGCAGGATATAATCATGTCCGAGCAGCTAAAGAGCAGAAGACACAGAAGGACACCCAATTCCTTTTACCTCAGACTTCCCCTGAGGCAGATGTACAGTGGAAGTGGAAAAAATAAGTACACCCCATGGAAATGATTGGCTTTCTTGACATAGTTGGTCAAGCAAACATTTGATCCTCTTTGAAACAGTGCTTATTAATAAAGTTGATATACTGTAGATTTGGAATTTATGCAGCAGGATAATACAAACAGTGAAATGTCAAAATTATAACTATATAACAAATATATCTAATATATTAACAGCTATATTTCACTGTATTTTCACATATCGTTGCTACAGCCCAAGCAAAACATCATGTGTAAAGTCTGTTTATTAATACTTATAAGTTGCTAAATTGGGTAGCATTGCCACCTAATAGCTCCAGTGTCTCTGTTTCAATCCTGAGCTGTGTAGAGTTTCACATTCTCTCCATGTCTGTATGGGTTTCCTTCAAGTTCCTTGGTTTTCTGCCACCTCCCACTAAGTTGTTATGGAATGAAGTCAGAATTAGTCATTTGTAATGCTTTTTTTTTTAAAAGTGCAAATTTAATAGTTTGCATTTTTTGTTTGTTTGTTTGTTTAATTTGGTTAAAAATGTTCACAGCAGTGTGTCAGACATATGTCTTGTGGGCTGGGACTGGCCTGATAGATGTCCTAATTGAATGACTACTGAATGACTCTTAAATTTGTTTTCTCAATTAAAATTAAATTTAATTAATTAATTAATTAATTAATTAATTAATTAATTAATTTTATCTTGTGGATCATAAATTAATTGAAATATTGGGTGGAAAAAAGAGCTGCTCTCACAGGTTTAGGGTCTTATGCAAGGCTGGATTTCTGAAAAAAAATTAATTCCCTAGAAATGAGGCAGTTGCTCATATATTATAATGACAGCTAATTAAAAACAGTACCACTGTCATTTAATTTGAATATGTATCAAGTAAATGTACCACAAGCAACTTAGAATTGGGAAAACCCCACTCGGTCTCTCCTACCTGGCACCATGTCATAAAATACAGCTAATAAATTAAGCCCCCCTCCATGAGCTCTCAGGTGTTGTGATTGGCCAGGATTTAGTTCCATTAGAGCATGACTTGCTTGCTCTTTGAGTACCCCGGATGTTTAATCTAAATTGCTCAACACGAAGTTTTTCTTGAATTTTTCAATTGCTGGAATTTTTACCTGAATTTTTTAACCTGAATTTCCAATTTCCACATGGAATGTGGGTGCAAGATGGAAGTGGCGTGGTAGGTTGAGTTTGTGACTTCATTGATCCTTTGTAGGAGTTTGACGGGGCCTATGTAGAGGTGGGTGAGTTTTCTGCAACCGTATGTGACCTTGATGTCCTTGGTGGACAGCCATACTCTATTTCTGGGAGTCTGTCTGCAAACTCCTTGTTTTTCTGGGTTGCTTGTTCGAGCTACCTTGGATTGTACACAAATGGTACATGAAGAGAGCATGTAAGTTGAGCATGTGGGGCCCCCAGTACTGCCCCTGTATAAATTTGTGGGTTTTGTGAGTAGCCGGGTGTCCAGTAGCAGGCGTGAAGTGTGCCCAGGTGATGAGTTAGCTCCTTAACTGTGGGGAAACAAACTTCTTTCCTGGGGAATAGTGACTGGGGATTCCCAGTCCTGGGATGTTCTCAATCTCCTTGTCAAACTCCCAAGTTAGAGCCACCACAAAACAGGCTGGTCACAAGATGTGGGCTAGGCATAGGCGTGAGAGGGAGTCAACTTTTATATTCTTGGATCCTGGGTGGCAGGAGAGGGTGAACTCAAACCTTGCAAAAAACAGGGTCTATTGGCCATTGTGATGAGGAGGAGGGAGTGGCCAGGCTGTGAGGATGCACGTCTGGCACTGAGTTGTCTAATCAGTGGGAGAGAGCAATAAAGGAGCTCCTGGAAGCGCCAGAGGAGAAAGAGAGACACATGTTTATTCTTAAAGTTTACATTTATGTTCAGCTGGTTCCCACCTCCTCCTTGCCCATCTTTGACGTTTGTTACAATGGTGCCAAAAACCGGGAAGGAGGAGGGATGCGCTGTCGGAGAGCCCTTGTCGCTGTGGGAGGATCGCGATGCCAAGGAGGTGGTGGTGCTGGAGCGGTGGCTGGGGAGGACTGAGGAGTTGCTTCTGTCTGCCGTGTGGGGGAGGAACCGCTGCTATCCACCTGAAAGGAGAGGATTGCCGTCTGCCACAGAATGGAGGACCCGCTGCCGTCCGCCGGGGAGGCGGAGGTGCGGCTGTCGTCCGCCTGAAAAGGGGAGGAGCTGTAGCCATCCACCAGGACGTCCAGTGCCATCGCCAGACGTTGTGGGGGATTGCTTCCCAGCTGGCTGAGGACCAGGTGACAGCATGTCTGGGGACCAGAGTGTTTTTTCTTTCTCTCCTCTCTCTCCCTCTTGCTGTCTTTCCTGCTCACTCCTTCTCTCTCCCCTCTTCCTCCCCTCGTCTCTCCTTTTGCTTCCAGGTTGCAGGACCGGCCAGCTGAAGGATGCAGTCAGAAGGGAAGCACCGCACTCCTGAAAGGGTGAGAGGGGGTGTATGTCTAATCAGTGGGACAGAGCGATAATGGCAGGCCTGGATTAACACAGTGTGCTGCCCTAGGGTGACCACACTTGAAGTGCCCCCCCTCCTCCCACATGTAAAAAAGTGAAATTTACTATGGCTATAAAGACCATAGATTTATATGAACTTATAGCTAAAGCACAGGCTCACCAAACATAATACAGAAAAATTTAAGACCCAACCAAAAAACCTGACACCATAGATATACATGGGCCTACAAATGCCATCCTAACCCTTACTGATGCTCAAATCTGAATGCAACTCACTTGCCAGTGCAACATGTCATGCTAAATATCATTTTTTCATCATAAATGGCCTGTATTAGGACTATATGCAAAACCATTACAGAGTATGTCTAAAAAAAATCATTCCACACAAATACCAAATAAGCTAAGCCCAAGAAAGACTGTTGCAAGCAACATATCAGCAGCTGAATTCAGCACCACAGAGATGCACAGCAGTGTAACTTACACAGCAGCGAAACTTACACAGCAGTAAAACATACACTTACTTTACAAGCATTACTAACTGAGCAACCAGTTAATAGACAAAACTGTTCCAGAAATACCAAATCGACAACCGCCTCACATATTTGCCCAGAAATAATAGCAAATAAGCCTCACCTTTAGCAGAACATCATCAATCTTGGCTTTGTGCATGCGAAGTCGTTAATTAAATCCTCAAAGTTTTTTTCTAAATCCGAAGAAAAAAACTTGCGACTGCGGGTACGTTGTGAAATTGTGATCTTTTTTTTATCAGTTTTGTCACATATACAACTGAGATAAAAGGTCTACACCACCTGTCAAAATGGCAGGTTTTTGTGATGTAACAATGAAACTTTTCCACCCTCAATGTGAAATTACAATTTATAAAAATTAAAAAGGTAAAAAACAATCAAGAAAGAATTTAGGGGAAAATAGAAAAAAAATTAAATGTTACAATAACCTGGTTGCATAAATGTGCACACCCTTTTATAATTGGGGATGTGGCTGTTTTCAGAATGAACCAATCACATTCAATTCCATGTTCAAAAGTAATTATCATACAGCTGTCATCAATCAAATTATTCTGATTAACCACAAATATCAGCTGTTTCTATAGGATTTTCTTTACATCTTCCTGGTTTCATCTGACTGCTGAAGCCATGGTCTGCAAAGAGATTACAAAGCATGCATGGTATCATGGGCGTCACTAGGCCCTTTTTAGAGGGACTTCAGTCCCCTTAAACTTCTGCCCAGCCCCCCTACAAAATTTGTTTTCACCCCTCATCACACTTTAGTTGTTTTCTTCCAGTGAAAATGGAGCGATTAACACCCATGAACGCATACTTTAGAAAATGATCATGATGCTATTTTCATTTGATTTTTTTTTTTTTTTATTTAAAACATATTATTGTGGATTGTGGCATTACATGCAGTCATGTACAGAAATGATTAAAGACACACATCAGTGTCAGATAGCGCTCAGTCAATGCACTCATTTAAACTGCATATCAGAGTGAATGACACAGAAAGAGAAACATCATGTGGAGTTATTTTGTTTTGTATTATTAAATATAGTTTTGTATTAAATAATGACCCAGGAGTGGATTGTGACATACATTTATTAGCCTTAGAGTAAAGGGATTTGTGATTTTTGATGTCACTGAATTATAGAAGTGGCAAATTAATATTCATGTTGTTATTTTTTTAATAAATAGAAATAAAAAATAATTTAATATAGAACAGATTAAACATATTGCCAATCTATAAAATTACATTAATACAAGATTTGTCTATATTCTTAATGAATATTAATGAATATTAGCTGGTTAGTTAAAATGATTTGAAATGAAATCAATTTTCAGGGGTTGACCATGTAGAACCAACTGTATTGTTCATGTGGCTAAAAAGCTAAAATGAACTAGATAACATGATCAAAATTTTGAAATTTATATTTCATTGTAGATGGATATACGACATTTTTTCTTGTCACGTGGGAGTAGGTCTGCAAATGAGCAGCAGTCAGGTAGAACATGGACAGCCTCTCACACACAATACCACTGTGTTCCCATGATTGATTGCAGTCATTGCACCCTAATGTGTGGGGTTGTTTTTATTGTCTGCCAATTTCCATCTACATTTCATAAGAAAAAGCAATGGTATCGTCAAAGGATATGGTGTATCCTTTGATGGTATCGTCTGACATTACTGACACTCAACAAGAAATTATTAATTAGTCTTGTATTTGGCTCAGTCAGTACTCCCATATATGCAATACAATGGAATAGTGGATTGCAATAAGGTTAGTTTACAACCCTACCCTAGTAGTCAACACACATATACACATACAGGTGCATCTCAATAAATTAGAATGTTGTGGAAAAGTTCATTTATTTCAGTAATTCAACTCAAATTGTGAAACTTGTGTATTAAATAAATTCAATGCACACAGACTGAAGTAGTTTAAGTCTTTGGTTCTTTAATTGTGATGATTTTGGCTCACATTTAACAAAATCCCACCAATTCACTATCTCAACAAATTAGAATATTTCATAAGACCAATAAAAAAAACATTTTTAGTGAATTGTTGGCCTTCTGGAAAGTATGTTCATTTACTGTACATGTACTCAATACTTGGTAGGGGCTCCTTTTGCTTTAATTACTGCCTCAATTCAGCGCGGCATGGAGGTGATCAGTTTGTGGCACGGTGGTATGGAAGCCCAGGATTCTTTGACAGTGGCCTTCAGCTCATCTGCATTTTTTGGTCTCCTGTTTCTCATTTTCCTCTTGACAATACTCCATAGATTCTCTATGGGGTTCAGGTCTGGTGAGTTTGCTGGCCAGTCAAGCATACCAACACCATGGTCATTTAACCAACTTTTGGTGCTTTTGGCAGTGTGGGCAGGTGCCAAATCCTGCTGGAAAATGAAATCAGCATCTTCAAAAAGCTGGTCAGCAGAAGGAAGCATGAAGTGCTCCAAAATTTCTTGGTAAATGGATGCAGTGACTTTGGTTTTCAAAAAACACAATGGACTAACACCAGCAGATGACATTGCACCCCAAATCATCACAGACTGTCATCACTTAACACTGGACTTCAAGCAACTTGGGCTATGAGCTTCTCCACCCTTCCTCCAGACTCTAGGACCTTGGTTTCCAAATGAAATACAAAACTTGCTCTCATCTGAAAAGAGGACTTTGGACCACTGGGCAACAGTCCAGTTCTTCTTCTCCTTAGCCCAGGTAAGACGCCTCTGACGTTGTCTGTGGTTCAGGAGTGGCTTAACAAGAGGAATACGACAACTGTAGCCAAATTCCTTGACACGTCTGTTTGTGGTGGCTCTTGATGCCTTGACCCCAGCCTCAGTCCATTCCTTGTGAAGTTCACTCAAATTCTTGAATCGATTTTGCTTGACAATCCTCATAAGGCTGCGGTTCTCTCGGTTGGTTGTGCACCTTTTTCTTCCACAATTTTTCCTTCCACTCAACTTTCTGTTAACATGCTTGGATACAGCACTCTGTGAACAGCCAGCTTCTTTGGCAATGAATGTTTGTGGCTTACCTAGTGAACCAAACTGAGAGACCATTTTGAACGCTCAGGAAACCTTTGCAGGTGTTTTGAGTTGATTAGCTGATTGGCATGTCACCATATTCTAATTTGTTGAGATAGTGAATTGGTGGGTTTTTGTTAAATGTAAACCAAAATCATCACAATTAAAAGAACCAAAGACTTAAACTACTTCAGTCTGTGTGCATTGAATTTATTTAATACACGAGTTTCACAATTTGAGTTGAATTACTGAAATAAATTAACTTTTTCACGACATTCTAATTTATTGAGATGCACCTGTATACACACACACACACACACATACATATATATATATATATATATATATATATATATATATATATATATATATATATATATATATATATATATATATAATTTTTTTTTTTTTATCATACCCTCATTGGGGGCTGAGCCCCCCTAAAATGAAAATCCTAGAATCGCCCCTGCATGGTATCTCACTTGTTGAAAGGAATTGATCAGGAGAGGGGTATTCCAATTTCCAAAACATCAGCTGTACCATGGAACACCAAGAAGGCCATCATCAACAAATTGAGAAAATGGAGCACCACAGTGACATCACAGAGAACAGGATGTCCCTCCCATCCTGGTGTTCAGAGGCAAGGGAAGTTTCTTCTACCACCTGGGTGACAGTAGAGAGAAGAATCTTGATTTATGTGTCTTATTCGTATATATAGCGGGTCGGTGGGATCAGTTGAGCTGTGCTTAAAGCTTGAAGAGAACAAGTTGTAGGGCAGGGCTTGATAAATGCAGAATTATTTTATTACTACTTAAACAAGATAAAGATCCAACATGCTGTAGTAGCTACCATTCTCATTTATAGAATTCTCCAGTCTCATTTATAAATACTGCTCAGGATAAGGGCATCTGCCAAATGCCATAAATATAAATGTAAATATCAAACTATTCAAAAAAGTGCTGACTTGCCATTATGAAATATTAACACTCATTCACTGTGACCAAACAGGCTTTATAAAAAAAATTGGCTGCTGACAATATTAGTTATTATTTCCTCTGCAGAAGAAACAGAAATCATCTGGTCTGTTTTCTCTTGGATGCTATAAAAGCCTTTTAGCATTTTGATTGGCAATATCTGTGGTCCATTTTTATCACTGCTATGATAAAAATACTGCATGCAAACCCTTCAGCATACTACTATCAGGTCAGGAATGCCCAACACTTTTCTTTTGTTAGGGTGGAGTACTCACCAAGGATGTCCCCTTTCAACCCTTTTATTGTCATTAGAACCCTTAGCCGAGCAATATGCCAATCAAATCTGATATCACCCACCTCAATTAAATACTCAACACTATATGTCCTTATACAGTGGGTATAGAAAAGAATCACCCCCCTTTAAAATAATCACATTTTGTTGCTTTTCAGCCTGAAATGAAGACAGACACAGTTTTTGTTTTATCCAGCTGTATTTACTCAGTGCAACTTATAACATCCAAGTGAAAGATGACCAACATGTCAGAAAAAAATAAAAATAAATAAAAAACCAGAATCACTGAGGAAAAAGGATCACCCCCCTGCTAAAAATGACTTGTAAACTCAATAAGGTGTAGCTAATCACCTTCTCAATGGCACACAAAGCCATTTGACTTTCAACTGTGATCAGCTGTGGTCATTTTTATTAGCTCAGCATGAAAAGAGCTTTCCTGGAGCATTTTGTAGTGCAACTGAAGCAAACAATCAACTATGGGTGGCAAGGCATTGTCAAAAGATCTCCAGGATAAAGTTGTGGACAGGCACAAGTCAGGAGATGGATAAAAAAAAAAATTCAAAGGCTTTATCAATGCCTAGAAGCACAGTGAAGTCTATTATTAATTATTATTATAATAATATTAGTAATTATTATTATTATTTGGTACAACACAGACCCTCCCTGGATCAGGACGTCGCTCCAAACTGGATGAAAGAGCCGGGAGGAAACTGGTCAGTGAGGCTGTCAAGAGGCCTACAGCAACTCTGAAGCAGTTGCAGGAATTTATGACAAAGAGTGGTCAACACAGTGGTTGAATGAGAAAAAGGTGAATGTCCTTGCATGGCCTAGTCAAAGCCCAGACTTAAACCCCATTGAAAATCTGTGGAATGACTTGAAGACTGCAGTCCACAAATGGTCGCCATCAAATTTAATTAGCAAAACTGACCACACAGTGGTTGAAGGAGAAAAAGTTGAATGCCCTTGCATGGCCTAGTCAGAGCCCAGACTGCAGTCCACAAACGGTCACCATCAAATTTAACTGAACTTGAACAGTTCTGCAAAGAAGAGTGGGCAAATATTGCAAAGTCTAGATGTGCAGTGCAGTTAGGTTAGTAGAGACATATCCAAACAGACTAAAGGCTGTAATTAAAAAATTAAGGCAAATTAAAGCGAGGGGGTGATCCTTTTTCCAACTCAGTGATTCTGGTTTTTTATTTATTTATTTTTTTCTGACATGTTGGTGTTATGTCTTTCACTTGGATGTTATAAGTTGCACTGAGTAAATACAGCTGGATAAAACAAAAACTGTGTCCGTCTTCATTTCAGGCTGAAAAGCAACAAAATGTGATTATTTTAAAGGGGGGTGATTCTTTTCTATACCCACTGTATGTGGATTATATTTTGTATTCAGCACTCTTTCAGGATACAAGATAAATTGGGATAAATCAGTTTTTCTACACTATATTGCCAGAAATATGTGGACACCTGACCATCACACCTATATGTGGGCCTTCCCCAAACTGTTGCCACAGAATGCACTGTTGCTAACTGAATGCACACAAATGTCTAGAATGTCTGTTTATGCAATAGCTTTAAGATTTCCCTTAAAAATCCCTTCAGGTTCATGTTGAGTGTGGACAAAAGGAATGTTTGTTAGAAAAGTTTTGGACAGACATTGTCATTTCTATTCATGTAGATAGGTAGGGTATGTTTGGCATCTATATGAACAAGACTTTTGATGCCAGTCATTCACAGTATCAGATGTTGCATACTGCTCATTTGTATATTTTTATGTACAGTACAGATTATTATAATCCATATTTTTCTGTCATTTTCCTTGTCTCTTGCTTTGAATTGTATTGAAATTGACAGCAAATTTCACTCATTAAATCTTCATTATCAGTTCATTCATTCTATTGTCTAATTTTCATCCAGTCAAGTTTTTTTTAAAGGAGATTGACTTTGGAAAAACTGGAAGAAAAAAAAAACCACCTACTGATCTAGTCAAGAACAACCTACTGTAGCTTTCTGGCTGCCTAGAAAATCATAAACCCCAGCATAGTGCAAGTGTGAAAACAGATCAAATTCCCTGTATATCTATTTTGAAATAAACTGGCCAAAGGGGCTTAGGAATTTCCATGTATTATGAGGATCAAGAAATTCTGACAAAAAGGAGAAATCCCAAGAGTAGATTAAACAAACAAAGGAAGTAAATAAGAAAAAAAGGAAAAAAACATTGCTTTTCTAAATATTCAACCATTGCATTCATTGTTAAACAGACTCCTACAAAGACCTGAAGAGACAGGCCAACATGTACAGTGGATATAAAAAGTCTACACAGCCCTGATAAAAATGGCAAGTGTTTGTAATGAAAAAAATTAAACCAAGATAAATTACATCCGAATCTTTCCACACTCAATGTGAAATTACAACGTATAAAAATTGTATTTAAAAAAAGTGAAAAACAATCAGAAACATTCTCGGAAAACCATGAAAAATAAAAAAAGTTAAAATAACCTTGTTACATGAGTGTGCACACCCTTTTATAATTGGGGATGTGGCTGTGTTCAGAAAGAACCAATCATTTTCAATCTCATGGTCAAATGTAATTATCTTACAGCTGTCATCATTGAAATTATTCTGATTAACCCCAAATAAAGATTATCTGTTTTTGTAGGATTTTCTTGGCTTCATCTGACTGCTGAAGCCATGGTCTGCAAAGAGCTGACAAAGGGTTTCACTGTCAAAAGGAACTGACCAAAACATACTATGGAACACCGTGGAGGCCATCATCAACAAGTGGAGAAAATGGAGCACCACAGTGACATTACCAAGAACATGACATCCCTCCAAAATTTACAACAGGACAAGACAAAAACTTTCCAGAAGGCTGCCAAAAGATCAAAGGCAACATTAAAGGAGCTGCAGGAATATCTGACAAGTACTGATTACGCTCTGCATGTGACAACAATCTCTCAGAATTTCTTAACATGTCTTTGCTACAGGGTAGGGTGGCTAGGTGGAAGCCCTTTCTCACAAAAAAAACATCCAAACCCAACAAAATCACCCAAGCCATGTGACAAAATGTGTTGTGGTCTAATGAGACCAATTACAAAAGGTATACTAATGCCATAATTCCAAAAGGTATGTTTGGTGCAAAAAAAGCACATCAACAAAAGAACACCAGACCCATGGTGAAGCATGGTGGTAGCAGCATCATGCTTTAGGGCTACTTTTCTTGTATATTAGATGTATATTATTATAATGTCATAAGCCTAGTGAAATAGTCTGAAAGTGCAGTACAGTAACAAGCAGAGCAAAAATTGCAGTTACTAGATATAGAATTGTTAGTCTTACCGTTCTGAACAGTCATCACACAATAAGGCAGTGGGAGGGTGACTAATGGACTAATGCTTTTTATTATATTCAGAGCCCCTCATGAGTTATAAAAGGTAACCAGTGTTGCATATTAACTCCTCCTGATATGGGTTGTTCATTTTAAGTGACCGAGAGCTTCTGAAACCTCTGCTCAATAGCAGACATTATAAAACAATATTTTATACTAATCTTATATAGGTGCTCTAACTCCACACTCTCCTTCATAATATATGGCAATTAATAGTTTTAATTCACACATTATAAGTAACACATACATACATACATACATACATAACCATGAGTAGTAATAAATAAATAAATAAACAAACAAAAATGTAAATAAATAAATAAATAAATGTGACTGGTCTGTGCTCAATATCCGTAATTCATGTTTCATGGATTAATCATTCCATATTGAATTGTGTGAATAACAATTTAGTTTAAGAATTAACTGTCAATCTTAACTGTGACCTAATCTCTTCATTCCGCCTGCTACTGTGGCACTACTAATATTGACCTCTGTTGCAAGTTGCCATGATAACTGAATGGGCACCGTTGCATGCTGTAGGACTTTGTGCCTGTGCCACTGTTCCAGACAGTCCAGAGCTTCAGGATAATGAGTGCTGTCAAACTTGTTAGCAAACATGCTGTTCCTCTCAATTATCCAGGGTAAATCATCAACATTGTAGATGCAGATATCCCTGATGTAACGTCCTGTGGGAACAAATATAGTGTTTTTGATAAGATTAGTAGCATGGATGTTTTATACCTTGTGTAAATTCTTGACAGAAACTTCTCACATATACAATAGTTGCACAGAGTTCCTTTGTATTAGACAAAGTTTCAGCCAGTATTGTAGTGGTTGAAAGTTTTGTAGCTGTCATACCATTACAGCCTTGATGTGCTGTTCCTTCTTGGTCTTTCCATTTAATGGCTCGAATGTTACCTTCCCAGCCAGCATTTACATTACTGCCAGGGGCATCTGTGGAGATGTTGAAAAGTGGGAAAGTAGTTAACAAATACATCATAATCCATTTTGTTAACTGCCTACATGTTCTGGCTTCTCACACTGTCTCACCAGCAGTGAATTTTTTTTGCAAATGCTGGGACCTCACCTCTTTATTTGAATGTCTGTGAATAATATTTTATGAGTAGTTTGTGCTTACCTTCCACATGGTTAAGGGTTACCCAGTAATGTTCATCTGGGCTGTAGGTATCCTTGGACCACTCCAACAGGTCTTTGGCCACTGGGCTGGTGAGCACATATTCCACGAATGCTCTTTGCAGACTGTAGTAGGCTGTACCAAAGTAGATCTCCAGATTGTGTGGGGGAGGGGTCTTTTGGTGAGCTGGACCCCTGGAGGCCACATATTCACCTTTAAGTTCTATATGCTGTATTTGAGTCCTGTATCGCATGTTCTCTGGCTGCTTTACCCCTGGAGTCATATTATTATCTCTCCATTCTGCATCTTGCATATATCGGACCAAATCCAGGTTGCTCTGGACAGGGAAATCCTGGCCACACAGGTTAATCACCTTTTTCCATTTGACTGGAGACCTCACCAGGTCCTCCATGCAGTTAATGTCAGCCTTCAGACGAGAAAAACCAGCATAGGTCACTATCTCACTAACTGAGGCTAGAAAGACATTGGGAAAACACTCTGCCAATCTCTCTACACTCACTTTGTAGTCTTCTGGAGCTTTGGCATCTACGTGAAGGCAATAGATGTTTTGTGGTGCATAGATGGCTCTGAGCAAACGCACAAACATCTCCAGGTCTTTGTGGATGGTGATGATGAAGGCCAGAGGGTAGTCCTCCTCTTCTTTGCTCAAGGTCTCCATAATAAAGTGAAGCTCAGATTGTATACGGGAGCAGTTGAGTGGATTGTTAATGTAGCTCAGCTCCTGACACACTGTTCTTTCCCTTCTTGTGTAAGAGGTGGTAGGAGGCAAAGATTTACAGTTTTCAGGGAATGGACGGCAGCTCAAGGTGTGGGGCAGTGGTCTTGGAGCATAAGAAGACTTGCCATTAATATAAATGACTGAGCAGATCAAGATGCTGATTCCAAGGCATAGAAGAAAACTCCACTTGGCATTCTCAAGCTGGAGCATAATCCAGCAACAAGCAGACCAGGCTATGTATGACCACATGAAATGTGTAGACAGAGTAAAATAAAAATGAATAAGCTGAATGCAAGCTCATGGCTAAATATATAATAACTGAAAAGTTTAGCCTTTAACAAGATTTTTTTTGCTACTCTCTTAATGTTAGTGCTTTTGCTTTTTCCAGAAAACAAAATCCTTTCACACTTGCTACAATTTATAGACCTCCTACACCATACACTGACAAGACTAGACAAGACAAGACAAGATTTCTATCTAGTCTGTTGGTTTCCTGGAAAACATTCATATTGTGAAAGACCGTAACCCATTCGGCATAGCTTTTATGCCCATTATTCTAGGTTCGACTCACAAGTTTAATCACATCCTAAATGTAAATCTGACTGACATCAATGTTAGCATCAAAGTCAGTCCCCTGAACAAAGCACTATCTGATCTCGTGACTGTTTTCAAATGAATACAAATTATGGAACTAGGTCTTATTTACTCAGCAGTATACCATGTGACCAAGCTCCTAGCTTGATCAAAAAATTGGATGTAATAAAAAAGGGGAAATTCATCTCGTAGTAGGTTTACGGCAATCAGGTAACAGCTGTGGTAGTATCTAAGTTTATGTTTTATGGAACATCTCTCAGTAATATGTAAGTTGGTACTGTTGGACTGCACCATTTGACTTTATTGAACATGACCACATTATTAATGATATCTGTGATATTTATATATTCATGATATTAATACATGTTTATACTGTATGTTTCATGACTTATATATGAAATATATATGGATTTATAGTTAATTCATTAATGATTATAGACTGCTTCATTAATTATAAAAAAACACCTTTATTTAAAGTTCTTATATGTAAATAATTTATGACTGTTTGACTATTATTATTATTATTATTATTATTATTATTATTATTATTATTAGTAGTAGTAGTAGTAGTAGTAGTAGTAGTAGTAGTAGTATCAGACCTACCAACCGTGTAGGAAGTGTGCATTTTAACACCAGAGTACACTGTAAACTTTATAGTTAACATCAGTTAACTATGTTGATTAGGGATGGCACAGGAGAAAGAAAAATAAATGGTAGAAAGTTTAAATAGGCCTATAAGAAAGTGTCAAATCTAACACTTTACAAATAATTTTTATTTTTATAATTAGATAATTAGATAGTGATTAAAAAGGCAGCTTGGTCCCCTGCACTGGTAGCACAGACATGTTCAACCCTAAGGGCCTGGCGGTTACTGTAAACCCTTGTACATATGTGCACTAGACTTTCTACCTCTACCAAAACCTCATATGTTTTGTGTAAGGTTTCAACCAAATCATATTGAAAATGTACTGCGTTTTTACCTCACCCCCCACCCCGGCAGAGAATATGAGTTATTGCTCTTCAGGGTTGACAGGTCTGTATTATTACCATTATCATTATATCATATTATCATTGTCAGCTCTTGACTGAGCAGCCTGATGTCCCATTTGCCTACAGGTTGACTACTAACATATGACATCAAGTTCTAGTGTTCTCATTTGTCATCCCTTTTTGTTTGCCTGCCTTTCAAAGACTGTGGCAAATATTTTCCAATAACCCCATGCAAATTCCAATTATATTGTTTTTTGAAAGCAGGTGACCAGTGCTATATACAAATAAGCTTCTCTGTTTCCATTTGCATATCGCTGTCAGAGTAACACATGTATAGTGCCCTCCACTAATATTGGCACCTGTGGTAAATATGAGCAAAGAAGGCTGTGAAAAATTGTCTTTATTGTTTAACCTTTGATCTTTTGTTAAAAAAAAACTACTCTGCTCTCATGGATATCAAACAATTTAGTCAATACATAACCTGTGTTTTGTTTGCAATTGTTTGATATCCATGAGAGCAGAGTATTTTTTGAATAGAAGATTAAACAATAAAGACAATTTTTTACAGCCTTCTTTGCTCATATTTACCAAGGGTGCAACATGCTCCTGCACATGCTCCTGCTTTATAGAGATTGATAAAACTTGTTTTCTTAACTGATTTGTTCCTTCCTTAGAGATAAGACAAAGGACTCAACTACAGCCCTTATATTCCTCTCAAAATATTAAGCGCTGTGTGCCTTAGTGGAAATTAATAATCTTTAACTGGTCATTTGAACCCTTTTATACTAAGGTCCTTTCATTTCAGTCAAATTGGGATTTAGAATAGAGTAATCATTTATAAAATGTTTGCAGCAATGTTCTTGACCTGTGAAAAATTTCCACCAAGCAGCCACACACATTATATCTAGTGACCTAGAGGCTTTCACAGATATCCCCCATCGCACACACGACTTAATACATCAACCAAAGAGGGCTCCTACCTTTTAGCCGCAGCAGAGTCCAGTCCTATCAAATAAGGTTAACCATTAAATAACTCTGACGTCCAGAAAAGTGTGCTCCACTGTGACCTCAGCTAAATACATGCTGCCTGAGGCAGCGGAGAGTCATGCCTGCTGTAGCACCATTTAGTTAGCTGGTATGTGCTGTAAGAGCTGCTGACACACGCTGCATGCAGATAGTGGTGTTACTGAAGCTGCCGATGTGCTATCCTCTCTTCTCTGGGTGGCTGGCTGCTTGGCTGCTCAGCTACATTCCCCATGTGATACAACAAGAGAGAGCTCACCAGAGAGTGGCGTAACGATTTAGAGGTTGAGCTTGCCTAGCAACTACTCATGCCTCCCCCCTCTCTCTCTCTCGCTCTCTCACTCTCTCTCATTCTCCACCCTTCTCTTCTCTAATGTACCTCCTATTAAACTGATCCTCATACCCACTCACTTTAACTTCCTGTTTTTTTCATAATTTCCGCATTTTCCTCCTTGCTTTCTCTCTTTTTAAAAAAATTTTCTTTCCATTTGTGTCTTTCCTTTGCACCCATTCTTCCTTCTTCTACCCAACATAATGCGTTTTTCACTGTTTTTTTTTTGTTTTTTTTTTTTTTTCCTAAATCAAAGCCTGAGTTGAGTCCAGTGGTGTTTAAATATGAGGTTGGCTCCCTGGTGCTGCGGATGTTCTAAGCCCTAGGGGCAGCTTGTTTGTGAGCTCTGCCTGGTCAGCTCAGGAGATTAGTCCTCTTGTGTCGACCTAGATTATAGATAGACCACTCTGGGAGACAATTATTAGATTTTTTTGCCGAATGTCAAATAAAATATTAATCTTGTCATAAAATATTTTCTTGAAAAGTATGGTGACAGGAACATTTTTGTCCCTATTTACAGTATTTTGTAGTAAAATATCTGATGGCTGTTTGCTTGGTTGGTTTTCTCAGATATGATGAGTTGGACATCTAGTTGCACACTAGAGGATTTAGAGGAAGCGTAGTGTGGTTCAAGGGTTGAGTCAGTGTCATCTGAGACTCACTAACTAATCAGTGACACATAAGTAAGCACTTATGCAAGGCTTTGGAACGCTCTGCCTGACTATTTGTCAGGTGCATGACAAATAAACTGTATTACTATTATTATTATTGTTGTTATTATTAACTGTCTCTTTTTGTCAGTAATTTTTAGGCCATACAACACAGACATCACATTAATACTTCTAATATTAATCTAAAAGTTCATATCTAAGGGTGCTTTGGTTCTGAACCTCTGACCTGTCTAATGTTTCATAGTGTGGAGACCCCTTTCATGAAGATGATATTGTGGTGCTGAATGGGAGCAAAGAAGGGAAAGAGAAGCACATAAGGAAATGAGGAGAGAAGGGCCAAAGCAAAAACAGTATCCGTAGGGCTTGGCCTCTTTACTTCTAACAGTTTATAATACAGGATACAGGATTTCCTGTATCTACCAGACATTGCCATGCCTTTAGCTATTCTGTACCAAAACCTCAAATCTTTTTATATTATATAGTTAGCTATAGGCCACTATTCATTAAAGAGAATCTCAAAAAAAAAAAACATTAATGTAATGTTGTTTCATCATGCAGTGTTTCTCAACTAGAGCTGACTGTCGTATGATGAGTAGCTTGAGGCATTAGGGACCTTTGCATTTTGCAAATGTGCAAATGTAGGCCAATATTTTTCCACAAAAATAAACATTTGCATAAATTGCATTGTGAACACCACAATATACTGAGTTTTAATTTCTATCTTAAAATTAAAAGTGGTCAAAAATAGTGCATGAATAGTCAATAATGAAAACAATAATGAGAAACCACCAATTCTCAGTACAAAATCAGGCAGTTAAAACCTGTGATGAGTGATCAGTTGCTAAGAGAAAACTTGTAACACCATATAGGAGTGTTAAAAATCATTATAACATAATGCTAACAGAGACTTTAATCAGCCATGTCTAATTATCTCTTTTTTTCCTCCTTTGATCACAAATACACAAGCAAATCTGGTTGTCCTTCCACTGTAGTAGCATTTTGACTTTAGTGGCCACAAATGTTCCTACTCATTGAAAACTACAATATGATTTGTTATTCCCACTATCATTTTTCTCCTCTTCCTCTTTGGGGATGACTAGTCTTAGGCCTTGAAAGGCCTTAAAAGCACTAAAGGTTCCTCTCCAATGCCTACTAGTTAGCCTAAAACATGGTGATGGAGTCTCAGAATGTGCAAGCTATGTGCATATGAGTATATGAGATCATGCATGTGTAAACATCAAGATTTTACCCAAAGATTTTTACACAAAGGTAGTTTATCCTGTTATTTGAGTGGAAAAAAATAATTGTGTTTGATTTTTATTTAACACAACATTTTTTGCACATTTTTTGAAGGGTGTAATAATTCTGGAAGCCACTGAACATCTGTGTACACAAACTTGAACAAACACTCAAAGATCACTGAGAGGATTTACTGACTGATTTGAATAACAAATAAACAACAATTAACCTGCTTGGTTCAAAGCTATGTGACAGATAAAATGACAAATATTTACCAGTGGTGAAGTTTACATGCAGTGTAATATATCTTTAATAATCCAACTGATGGCTAAATAGTAATAGAAAATGTTCATATACAGTAAATACTTCAGCAGGAATAGAGTATACTTATTGAGGCCAATCCGAATGAAATTTCTATTTAGTTTATATTGGAAGGTCATCCTTTTAATATTCTGTTAAATAGAAGTATTATAGACATGTAAACCTTTGTATTTTATTACTATCAGATTCAGTTCTGGGTTCACATTGCTCTGGTGCAATCCAGTAAGAAAACACAGGTCATACTACAAATTTTATTCTATTTAAAATACTTGTGAGGTTGTATTGGTGTCAAGCTAGCAGTTTGGGCAGATGTAGGACAGGAATGTACCTCAGTAAAGTTTAGTGTTTAATATTTGCCAGAAATTCAGCAAGGCTGTAGAACATGCACACAGCAAATATGGGGTAAAAGATTTGGTAAAACCTGCATTTCTTGTGGTATTCCCCAAAATGGGCTTTAATATTGGTAACATTAGAAGATTAGCAAAGACATTATACTGATGGATAATGTGTGCAAGAAGCAGAGCATTGTTATTCATGAATATCAGGCAAATATGAAAGTCTGAGCAACTCTAATGTGGTCACAAACTCTTCTTCTCACTGTCTGCTCTCATTAACATCACAAATAGTGTTATTTAACACATGAACACGCTCATTGGACTTATTTTGGTATGGATTATATGTAACGTGTATAATTGATGATTGTGTACAAAATGTCCAATTTAAAAAAGATGAAGTCCATTCTACCACTTGTGTGCCAGTACAAGGAGTGCCATGATTGTCTTACTTTTACCCTGAGGGATGGTGGGTCAAGTCGAGCTGTTGTAGAAGCTTGAAGAGAACATAGTGCTAGGCAGTGTTTGATAAGTGCCTTTGGGTAGGTGGGGTCTGGTCCATTTTTGCTTTGTAGGCAAGCATCAGCGTTTTAAATGTGGTACAATAAGCTGTTCAAAGGGATGCAACAATGGCGTGAGGTGAGAGTACTTGGAGAGATTGAAAACATTGTGCAGCTAAATTCTGGGACAGTTGCAGGAGTCTGATGGCCTGCCACTAGTAAGTTGCAGTAATCCACAAAGGAATAAACAAGCTCAGGTGTTCTTCAAGGATAAAAATGAGCAGATATCTAGATTATAGTTAGATTGCTCTGCTTTTTCTAGTAAATGCTGAATGAATTAGCTTTTATTTTGTTCAGTTCTATCAGAATTAGAAAATTGCATTTAAATCTGTCTTGTCATAAAATATTTCTTGAAAGGTATGGGGACAGGAACATTTTTGTCCCCATATATTTTCAATTCCTATGTACAGTATTTTGTAGTAAAACATGAACCTGATTGCTGCTTACCTGGTTGGTTTTCCCAGATATGATGAGTTGGACACACACTTGAGGATTTAGAGGAAGCTCTAGGTTGAGTCAAGAGTTGAGTCTATGTCATCTGAGCCTCACTAACTGTTAGAAATGTGGCATTTGGATTGAGATTTTTAAGAAAAACGAAAGCGAAAGTACATGAGAGAAGAAGGCTTCTTCTCCCCAGTACACACTTCCTGCATCAAGCGCTTGGGGGAGTTGCCATATGACACATTGAGACACAATATTTGTATATGTATCGTGCTTGACACACAACAGAGACAATGGGTGAACTATTGATTGGCTAGGCAGAAGGACATATTTGAATAAAACAGGAAGCATATCAGTGTAAGAGAGGAACTCCATATACAGTATGGTATTCGGAAGACATAGGAATTTGCGCAAATTGTATTCGGGAAGATGTATAAATGTGCACAAATGGTATTTGAGAGGCCATAGGAATGCGCGCGAATGGTGAGAGGCTTTATCTGCTTATAACCGGATGATACTGGTGTTGTGCACTGGCGGGAGAGTTAACAAAGGCAGAAGAGTGCAACTTAAAATAAACTTATCACTAACTAATCAATGGCTCTTAAGTACGCACTTATGCAAGGCTTGGGAACGCTCTTCCTATAAGGTGTATTACAGATAAACTGTATTACTATTATTATTATTATTGTTGTTGTTAATAACTGTCTATTTTTTTATTAGTAATTTTCAGGCTATGCAACACAGACACCACATTAATACTTTTAATATTAATCTAAGTGTTCATATCTAAGGGTTCTTTGGTTCTGAAGAACTTCTGAACTGTCTAATGTTTCATAGTGTGGAGACCCCTTTCATGAAGATGATATTGTGGTGCTGAATGGGAGCAAAGAAGAGAAAGAGAAGCTCAGAAGGCAATGAGGAGAGAAGGGCCAAAGCTTAAACAGCATTGGTAGAGCTTGGCCTCTTTACTTTTATAACATTTTATAATACAGGATACAGGATTTCCTATATCTAGCAGACATTACCACACCTTTAGCTACATTCTTGTATCCAAACCTAAAATCTTTTTATGCCAGTGTAGAATGTGTGTACCATGTTTTTCTAAATAAAAACAATTCTAATGTTTAATATTGCACCTTTCCCCCCAAAGAAGTCAAAGAAAAACTCTTTTATCTCTTTTTTTCCTCCTTTGATCACAAATCCACAAGCAAATCTGGCTGTCCTTCCATGGTAGTACTTGCATTTTAGTAGCCACAAATGTTCCTACTCATTGAAAACTACAATATGATTTGTTGACCCCATTATCAGTTCATGATTACATGTAGCTTTTTTCTCTCTGGTAGTAAGACTAGAGAAACTGAGCTGGATGATGCTGATGACCAAAGTGATTAGACCTTTTCCATCCTAAACACATAATTCTTTGATAATGTGTCTAATGTGTAAGATATACAAATTGTAATAGTTTATTTATTGTATTTTATATTAACTCCAAATGAATTCAATAAATAGCAGTTGCTTTTAAACAAATTGGAGTTGAATGGAATATTTAAATGCTGTTTTCATCTCTTCCTTTTTGGGGATGATCAGACATAGGCCTTGTCTGAGAGCCTTAAAAGCACTAAAGGTTCTCCTCCAATGCCTACTTGTTAGTCTAAAACATTTTGATGGAGGCTTAGTATGTGCAAGCTATGTGCATATGAGCATATGAGATCATACATATGTGTACACGTCAATACCTTTCACTAGCTTGCTATAAAAGGCTTTGCAACTATTGTTACATATCTGATTAACTTTGCACACATTTATCTTTTGCAGACACTGACTACAAATACCACAATTACCAGTGGAGTGAATTAACCAGAAACGTGTGTTGTGTTTGTGCAAGAAGCACATTGCATTCTTTACGAATGCAATTTTTTAAAAGTCAGATTTGAGGCAGTTCTGAGAAGTTTATCTTGCACTGCATTCCTAGGAAATTCTAGCTGTGTTTATGCTTCTCTCACAACCAGGGAAACAAACAGGACAAAATAATGTAGTATAAAGAAAATAAAGTTTCTTAAGAATGACAATTTGTTTGCATTTATTTAGAATATTCATTAGGGGTATCAATTTTGTCACATACAATATATGTTTTAGAGAAAATATTTTTTTTGTTTGTTTGTTTAAAGTAGTTCTAATGAGTTATTTTTGTTAAAATAAAGATAGTTCATGCAATTGTTTGAGTGGGAAAAAAATTATTGTGTTTGATTAAATAAATAAATGTGTTTGATCTTTTTTTTTTTTTAAATTGAAGGGTGTAATAAATCTAGAGCCACTGTACATCTGTGTACACAAACATGTACAAACACTCAAAGATGACTGGGAGAATTTATTGAGTGATTTGAATAATAGTATAAACTACAACGAACTTGCTGGGCTCAAAGCTATGTGACATTATCACAATTATATAGAGACATGGGATGCATGTGCAGATTTTATGTAAAAAGTGCAACACAAACAACCAAAGAAGTGAAACAAGAACAATAAATGTAGACACACCATGCCTGTGGAACACATGACAACACATACACTTAAAAAGGACAAAAGCTTGAACCAGCTTTTTTTTTTTTTTTTTTTTTTTTCTTCTTCTTCCCAGAAACCAGAACTTAAGTAGGGGTGCTTATTAAGGGTAACACAGAACAGGTGTGAGTGATCAGTGGGACATGTGATATGGTCATGTTAGGTGCTGGGGCTGTTGGGTAATGTAGTTCAGCGCTGATTACAGCATAACTATGACAGAACCATCCCTTTAATGCATGGATCCTGACGTGCGAAACAAGTTTGAGAGGGAGTCCTGGATAGCCAGACCAGGTGTTCCCCAGTTGATCAGGGTTCTTAGGAGCACCACCCACAGTGGAGCCTTCCTCCACAAAGCCAGAGGGGGGAGCTAAATCCTCCTTGAAGCCAGATAGGGGAGCAGTGTTCTCCGCGAAGCAAGAAGGGGGAGTGATGTCCTTCGCACAGCGAGAAGGGGGAGCGACACACACTACGAAGCAAGGGAGAGGTGCGACATCCTCAGCAGAGCAGGGAGGCAGAGTAATGCCCTCAGCAGAGAAAGGAGGCAGAGCAACGTCCTCAGAGGAGTAGGAAGGCGGAGCGACTTTGCTGAAGTGGAGCAAGTGGGGCAAGGAGGCATCTTTGTTAATATTCAATGTGAGTGGAGTTCAAGTTCTACACCCAATGAGTGACTACTACTGTTGTAGTCCACATCAAAAACATGTCCTCATGCTAGTACAAATACACTGGGTCCAGGGGCCATATGTATAAAACTAAGAATAGTCTTAAGCTTTGACTTAAGTGTAAAAAAAAGGGTAGAATCACAGCAGCATGACATCATTCAACATTTTGTTGCTTGTCAGCCTGAAATGAAAACGGACACAGTTTTTGTTTTATCCAGCTGTATTTACTCAGTGCAACTTATAACATCCAAGTGAAAGATATAACACCAACATGTCAGAAAAAAAAACAAACAAAAAAAAAAAAACAGAATCACTGAGTTGGAAAAAGGATCACCTCCTTGCTTTAATTTGCCTTATTTTTTTATTTACAGCCTGTTGTCTGTTTAGTAACAGCCATTTAGTCTGTTGGGATATGTCTCTACTAACTTTGCACATCTTGACCTTGCAATATTTGCCCACTCTTCTTTGTAGAACTGCTCAAGTTCAGTTAAATTTGATGGTGACATTTTGTGGACTGCAGTCTTCAAGTCATTCCACAGATTTTCAGTGGGGTTTAAGTCTGGGCTCTGACTAGGCCATGCAAGGACATTCAACTTTTTCTCCTTGAACCACTGTGTGGTCAGTTTTGCTGTGTGCTTTGGGTCATTGTCATGTTGGAAGGTAAATCTTCTTCCCATTGACAACTTTCTGGCAGAGAGCAGCAGATTTTCCTCAAGAATTTGATGTTATTTTGACAATCCTGACAAGTGCTCCAGTCCCTGCTGCAGAGAAACACCCCCATAACAGGATATTACCACCTCCATGCTTTACTGTAGGAATGGTGTTATTTGGATGGTGAGCTGTATTGGATTTCCGCCAAACATATCGTTTGGTGTTGAGGCCAAATAATTCAGTTTTAGTCTCATCTGAGCATAACACCTTTTTCCATGTGGCCTCAGAATCGTCAAGGTGTGTTTTGGCAAAGCTCAGTCGTGGGTGGCTTTTTTCTTTGAACCCTCCCATAGAAGCCATATTTGTGGAGAATTTGTGATATTGTTGTCACATGCACACAATGACCACTCTTTGTCATAAATTCCTGTAACTGCTTCAGAGTTACTGTAGGCCTCTTGGTAGCCTCTCTGACCAGTTTCCTCCTGGCTCTTTCATCCAGTTTGGAGAGACATCCTGATCCAGGGAGGGTCTGTGTTGTACCAAATACCTTCCACTTCTTAATAATAGACTTCACTGTGCTTCTAGGCATTGATAAAGCCTTTGAAATTTTTTTGTATCCATCTCCTGACTTGTGCCTGTCCACAACTTTATCCCGGAGATCTTTTGACAGTGTCTTGCCACCCATAATTGATTGTTTGCTTCAGTTGCACTACAAAATGCTCCAGGAAAGCTCTTTTCATGCTGAGCTAATCAAAATGACCACGGCTGATCACAGTTGAAAGTCAAGTGGCTTTGCGTGCCATTGAGAAGGTGATTAGCTACACCTGATTGAGTTTACAAGTCATTTGTAGGAGCGGGGTGATCCTTTTTCCAACTCAGTGATTCTGTTTTTTTTTTTGTTTGTTTGTTTTTTCTGACATGTTGGTGTTATATCTTTAACTTGGATGTTATAAGTTGCACTGAGTAAATACAGCTGGATAAAACAAAAACTGTGTCCAACTTCATTTCAGGCTGAAAAGCAACAAAATGTGATTATTTTAAAGCGGGGTGATTCTTTTCTATACCCACTGTATGTTTAATTTTAGGCCTACTATACAACCCTTTTTTAAATATAAAATGATTGTTTCCATGTTGTCAGAAGCTGAGTTCTTCTTGTCAAATAGGTGGAAGCCCTCCATGTAATGAGATCGCTGAGATAATAGAGGAGATACTGGGAATGGCTAATCCATCCATTTGTGGCATTGCAGATGCCCCAGACCCTGCACTGCTCAAACTGCAGGAGTTACAAAGATGGTATGAAGAAAATAATGTGTGTAATAATGTGTTTGCCTTTTTTTATAACGACATTGGTTACTTTAATCTATGGACATGAAATAAACACAACACATTGGATATGTTTATATATAAATATGTTTGCACTGTTTAATATTTTCTGCATGTGAAATTAGTGTGGATGATGCTGAGCCGGTCCATCTGATGCATCTTCTCCTGGATCATCTCAGGACATCTCCCCATGTCCTCCAGATGAGCCTTCTGCCTCACAAGACACAGGGATTGACACAGTGCAGCCCCTCAGGAGGACATTGAATAGAAGACATTGAAGAAAAAAATACAAATAAAGTTGCTGTAATTACAAATAAAGTTGCTGGAAATTCAAAATTAATATTACACACTAAAACTGAAAAGATTAAAGAATACTCAAAGATTGATTGTACATATGTTTTGTGTAAATAAAATGGTGTGATGACAAATTTGTGTGTTGTTACTTACTGTCAAGCAGTTTTACTTACCCAAAATGTAAGTTGGCGAAGCAGTCCCTTATAAATGCTCTCCCTGAAACATTCTGTTGGTAGTATTGTTATTGTGATGTCTTTGGGTTAATTCACCCTTACCTGTTCGCCACTAGAGGGCACTCCAATCTGGGATGTTTTTGAGTTGCTGAGAATAAATGAAGAAATGTTGTGCCAGCCATCCTGGCATTGTGTGTGTTTATGGAATTGAGAACACAATATCCAGCTAATAATTGTTAGCATATTGATGCAAATTCTCATCATAATAATCATGATCACTGTCATCATCATCATGATCACAAGCCATAATAATGTGACTAGCATGCTCAGGGGATTGTCAAATCGCTCCATGAAAGACCTAGAATCTCCTTTTCAGCTGACCAATTCCTCTCTCCACCACAGCTCTTGTTACTTTGTGTGCTCTTCATGATGCAAAAAAATGATAAATGAGTCAGGAATGCACTCAGTGAACAAATTGGTATTTTGTCTACAGTTCAGTCCAGTACAGTACCTGTTATAATTGAGCTGCTGCTCTCCTTGTGGTCTTTTGTTAGGGGTGAGAAGCCAGCATTTTAAAGGATATCTGAGCAGATGTCATCCAGGGCTAACATAATTTTGTTTGAATAAACCAGTGAGGCCACTCTGGGAAAGCACTCGAGCATGTGTTGATCCTGGCCATTTTGGCACAAGATCCAGGATCTTGCAATTGGCATCAAACACAACTTGAACACTGATGCTGTGGAATCCTTTTCTATTGATGTATGTCTCTTCATTTACAGTTGCAGCAATGACGCGAACATGAGTTCCACTGATGACTTCAACAACTCTAGGGAACCCCCCAACCCTCATAAAAGCAGCTTGCTTTTGCCATATGGTTTGAAGGTCAGTTTGGAAGTCAGTGATCTGCCTTAGTGCCACAATAGTGGTATTTAAGACCCTGTTCACTGTGGACTGTGATGGGCCCAAGTCATGACTGGTGCACTGCTGCATTTTTCCAGTCACCAAAAAATACAGAGTCATTATTACTTTCATTTCTGCAGTTAAAGCGTTGTTTTGTAGAGTATTTATTAAATTTCTTACTAAGTCAGTAACAAAAATAATACTTTGACGATCAAGCCTGCATCATTTAATCAACTCCCAGTCATCATATAATTCCAACACATTCTTTCTTTGTTGGAAAGTGCATGGTCTCCACCTCTCTGCTGCCATCTTGTTACTACTAACTGGGTTAGGATAAATAAATAATTTAAGAGCTAAGACCAGTCGTAACACTTAGGAACCTTTATGAATCACACTTATTTTTAAGTCTAGGAATAAAACTAAAATTAAGACATTCTTAATATTTTGACACATTTAAGACTAATATTTTACTCTGAACGGCCACAGATGTCCACCTGGTTTAGCCACACACCCTACCACTTTTGAGAGCCACATGATTACGTATAAGTGGGCAAAAAGGCGCCCTCTAGTGTCGCTGGAGGATCCTTTTGCCGGCATTTTGTTTGGCATTTA
This sequence comes from Cranoglanis bouderius, assembly GCA_023630585.1. Classification (NCBI taxonomy): domain Eukaryota; kingdom Metazoa; phylum Chordata; class Actinopteri; order Siluriformes; family Cranoglanididae; genus Cranoglanis; species Cranoglanis bouderius. The sequence goes on from CM042537.1 coordinate 15,781,257, forward strand.
AATTCTTCCTTGTAAGACATTTTTGCCTTATTCAGTAATTGTGTTTTGTAGCTATAATACATTATTCTTTCCAAACAGCTACTTTGTATTTTCTCAGACATGGATTTTGTCAGGCAAAACATATTTGATATTATTTGATATACCCTCTTTTGTCTGATAGTATATTTTCACATTTTATTGTTGTTTCACTTATTTTCTCTACAGTAGTCTTGTGATATATTAAACTGTTCTATTAGAACTAGTGGAGATTTAGATGGCTGGCTCTGTTATGCAGTGGGAACCTTTTTGCTGACATGGTCTGGGTCCATTTGTTCCCTTAGAAGGAAGGGTCGCAGCAAATTTTTATAAAGTTATTCTGACTGATCAGTTTTATCCTTTATACGATGAAACATTTCTATTCTGATGGGACTGGTGTCTTCCAGGATGGCAGTGTCCCAATCCACAGAGCATGAGGGTTCAACAAATGGTTTGATGGGTCATATGCTACACTATATGGCCAAATGTATGTGGACAACTGACCAATCATACCCATATGTCGTTTTTGAACATCCCAGTCCAGATTTAGTCCACCTTTGCTGTTATAACCTTCACGCTTCTGGGAAGGCTTTCCACTAAATGTTGTTGCATGTCTGTGGGGATTTGTGCTCATTCAGCCACAAGGATGTTAGTGAGGTTAGGCACTGATGTTGGACATCAGATGCCTGAAATGCAGTTAGTGTTCCAATTCCATACCAACCTTTATGGACCTCGCTTTGTGCACAAGGGCATTATCATGCTGGAACAGGTCTGGGCCCCTTAATTCAAGTGAAGAGCAATCTTAAGGCTACAGCATACAGTGATGTTCTAGACAATTATATGCTTCAAACTTATAGGCCCACATATGGTCAGGTGTGCACATACTTTTCGCCATATTGTGTGTGTCAGTCTCGTAGTCATCAGGTCTCAACTCTACTGAATATTTCCGATAGAACAGCTTCAATGTGCCTTGGCATGGATAAAGGTGATCAGTCAGAATAAGTTCATTGATTTGCAATGACCCTTCCCTCAAGTGGAACCAAACCATGCCAAAAAAAATGCACCCACTGCATAACAGAGCAACCGGGTTTTACTTTAATTTGTGACTCTTCTGTATATGTCCAGTGTGATATTGTTTTTGATAACCTTTAAAAAAAAAAAATAACCTGAAGATGACAGTGTGCTTCTTATTATGTAAAGTCTTTACATTGACTCTTAAATACTCGCGATTTGTAAAGAAGAAAACTTTTTCCCCCTGGCTGTAGTTTCTATAAGTGTCCAGGCGAGAGCAGCACAGTACTAATTCTTGGTTAATGTCTCAGCCTCAGGAGTACTGAGTCCTAAAATAGCAGAAGAGATTCAACTGCGAACTATCCATTGAAACAGATCCAAATATACTTACTATGTAATGTGTTAGTACACTTAGCACGTGTTTGGACAGATTTAATTCGAAAAACACTGAATGCTCATTGGCTAATTTTGTTGTTAATTCGCATTTGAGGATTTATGTATTATTGCACAAATGCACAAAATACACGTTGGTGCAATCGTTAGGCTACTGTGTGTGTATTCTGGTGCCGAAGCGTAATCAAGTTTGACTTGCTGACCATGCAGTCATTTAACTTTTTTTTTTTTTTTTTCATTTTCATTAGATTTTCCCCAGTGCAATGCTACAGTAAAACTTCAGTAATAAATGTAGCAGATTAATGGCTTGGGGACAGTTCGGATGGCAAATAAAGTTCGCAAGCAAAAAGCATCTAAAGCTTCGATTCTTGGACATTTAAATGATCACTGATTTAATGATGATGATGATTGAAATGGTCCCTGACTGGAAATCAGAAAGGTTTAGTATTTTCTTTCTAGGTCATGCTGGGAATCAGTTTTACCTGATTTTCCTCATTTTATCATTTATTAAATAAACTTGCGTCGGAATGTTTGTAGTCTACATAATTACAAATAACAAATGATTGGGAATTAAGACTGTACGTTTTTTGTTTTGTCATTTTTTTTTTAACTGGAGAATCATTTTCGAGGATAAATACCATTAGTATGTCAAACATCTATTGTGTGGCTTTGCTGATGTTCCCTAATGCTCGCTTTCTTATTTATTTATTTATTTATTTATTTATTTACATGCAGAATATGCTTTTTGAATGACAACATTTACATTTACATTCATGGCATTTGGCAGACGACCTTATTCAGAGCGACTTACAGAAGTGCTGTGAAATCTCTATTAATAAATACAGCCTGATACTAGTTCACTAGGTCATGGACTAAGAATACTATCAGTCTAAAAAAAACTCTTTTGGGGAGATAATATAGTAAGAAAAGCATACAGACATCACAATTATTTTAAAGATAAAGTGCTAATTGAAGTACTTGTGGTAACTTTATCAGCAAACTATGCAAGGCTTGCATTGCGTTTTTATTTATTTATTTATTTATTTATTTATTTATTTATTTATTTATTGTTGTTAAAGGGAAAACAACCTATGGATTCACTGGCCTTGCTGCACTGAGCACATATCTTGTAATGATGTTAGTAAAACCGCTGAAATCAAACAAACTAGGTTAAATAACATGTCCCACGTGTTCACAGTCGTGGCGTTACGACCACGTGTCTCCTGTGATTTGAATGAGGCACCGCATTCGTCATTTGGACCTATTAGCTCGGTCCATCAGCTTTACGGTCTCAGCTCAGGTGGTGCAGGTTTCGCGCATGCGCACAGAGAGAAGTCAGCAGCCAGGTGTAGTCAGCGATAACACGCACTTGTGATCTCAGGCATTCGTTCGGAAAGGACTGTAGAGATATCTTTGCAGATGTCGTTATTAGAGAGGCTGGACTGGCGGGTAAGTTATTTTTCTTTGTGAATAATGTATGTGGTTTCAAATTAGCTACAAAATGCAGACAACTACTGATCCGATTTCTGTTTCTTGTCGACCCAATTTTGAAGTTTTATTTCTTATCCGGAGCATCCTTTGTTGGGATTAGCCTGCTACCTGTTCTAATCAGTATGGATTGTTTACACAATTAAACTAAACTATGTTAAGCAATATAATAAACTGGTGGGTTTTTTTTATTTAATAATATGGTAATAACAACAACAACAACAACAACAACAATAACAATAACAATATAAACAAAATATTAGTAACTTCACAGTTTGCTTTTAGTTTTGCACATCAGGTAGCCTATACTTACGAGGACAAGTCTGGCTATGGGTTTAATTAATGTTTAATATATGGTTTAATATATGTTTAATTAATGGCTAAGAGAGAACCTGGAATATATATATATATATATATAAACAAACAAACAAACAAAAAAAACATATATTGGCCTACCATGTAGGTAATGGGATTATAAGGTATATGAATTAAATATTTTATTGCAGCCCATTTTCAGTGTGTGACAGAATTTAATATCCTGGTGTCCCGGATGACTTGTTTAGATTAAATTAGCCTCGTACTCTTCTCTATTAACTACACTATTTGGTTTAGATTAAACTGCGTGAAAGAAAGAGAAAAGGAAAAAGTCTATGTATGGAGACAAATTTTATAGTCAGAGTTACCTTTATAAAACCAGTAAGACACAAGGCCTTCTGTGCTGTGCTGCTAATGCAAAATCAATATATGGAATATTACAAATTAAGATTAATATATAGCTAATCACCTGCAATATGAGTTGGCTAAACACAAATATTTATGGTAACAATTATATCCATTAATAAGAAAGAATTAAACAAGTATTGATAAGAAGAATTGTTGATAGCCGAAATCCGTTGGTAGGTTTTACAATTTAAAGATTTTACAGCTGCCTCCAGTAATGATCTAAATAACATGAATATATTCAAACCGAAATGTCATCTTTAATCCATAGGTTAATTGCTGTTTAAAAATGTTCAAGTATTCTTAAATCGCACAGCTATTTTAACCAAAATTGTATTTAATTAAAACGAGTTAAATATGACTATAACGTAGCCTATTTACATTGCGTTAACCAAATGTCTTCCTTCATAATTATTTTTTACTTTGTTGTAAATTTACTGCTGGAAAAAAATATAAAAAATGTAAATAAATTTTTTTTTAAAAAAAAAATCCAATTGGAACATTTTTAATCTATGAAAAATTTTTCTTTTAAAGAATGTGTAATTATAAATTAGCCCTTACGAAGTCATTTAGAAACAGACGACACTGCTTAACGGGTAACCCTATAATAATAATAATAATAATAATAATAATAATAATAATAATAATAATAATAATAATAATAATAAAAAAGTCAATTTGAAGAAAGATGTTCTTTGATATTCTTGTATGCGAAAACAAGCGAAATTCGCCACGGAGGCCGCGGAAAAGCAGCTCGGCCAAAAACGGTAATTAAGATTAGACAGGGGATCTCTGGTGCTTAGTGGTTAAGTAAATGCAGATCGGCGTTTAAGCTCTTGATACCCAGAGTTTAAGAAAGTTCAGAAGAATTATTGGAAAACATCAGGCACAGTCCAAAGATATTATTTATTACACTTAAACAACAACAATAACAATAACAACAGCAACAACAACAACGATAATAATAATAATAATAATAATAATAATAATAATAATAATAATAATAATAATAATAATAATAAGAGGAAGAAGAAGAAGAAGAAGATGTTGATGATGATGATGATGATAATGCCATTACAGTCTATAAGTAATGTAACAATTAATAATTTAGTCTACAATAATTTAAAGTAATATATAGTTTCTGAACAATAATCGTATCAGGTATACCAACTTTACTTTTTCTTTAAGTTTTATCGAACGTGAAATGAAAACACTGGCTGATGAATAGGCGGACAGCGCGCTGATTGGTCCGTTGCTTCTGCAGCAACCAATTGGCCAGGACATTAGCGATTACACCCGGTAAAGTCCCCGCCCACCCGCGGTGTCTATGCAAATATAGTAGCGACGCTTCCAACTGGATAAACGAGTCGAGGACAGGACAGGCTTTCGTCCGTCAGAGAGAGTCCACTTTCTTAGATTTAGAAGTTTCACACATTGTTTGTTATTTGTAGCTGATTTTTTAAAAATCTCTTTTTACTCGGTACGTGATTACTTTGGCAGTTGGAAGAGTCGGTGTGAATAGTTTGTTCATGTGGCGTTTCAGCTCCTTTAACCCCTCTCTCTCCTGAGACGCGGCGGCTCCGTGTGCCAGAGTTGATGCATTTCTTCACTGTGTTTAGTGTGCTCCCTGGACTAAACTGTAGGCGACGAGCGTTTATCTTGTCAAGTCTCCGTGTGTAAGGCCTCTGAGGTTTGCATTCTATCAAATAAAAAATGTTGTGGAAGTTGGCAGATAACGTGAAGTACGAGGAGGATTGTGAGGTAAGTAAAGTAGGAAATGGGGACATCGGGAGAAAACCGTGCGTTTTCCCCGTAGCGTCTTGCGTAAGGGCTGATTTCCTGTTTCGCACTAATGTTTGAACCGTTCTATATTTGAAGCATAACAACTACAAATTGTTTCTAAAGAAAAAAGTACATGCTTTAAAAGCTGCTTGTTCACACGCCTGTTTAAACATTAACACTTCAAGTTCTTGTGATTAAGATCAGGTTAGCGCAAAACTCTCAGGTCCGTGTAATGCTGAAAGTTAATAAAATAATCGGCCTACAAATCGAATAGCGTGTTATATTTTGCTTTTGAAAACGTAACATTTACCATTTCCATCAGTTCAGCTACCTGATGGACTTTAAGTAGTTTACTCCATACTGTTTTAATTTCCCTGCTGATGAACTGGTTTAAGTAGCTCTATAAAATCTAACCGTCTCCACTAAATGCTCGACATCACCAGTAAACGAATAGCCTAATTAAACTGATTTATATTTAACACCACGGAGGTTTAATTACCAGGTTCCCTTATTCTAAATGCATAATAGCCCTCCTGATTCACTTGGCTATTGACACAACGCATTGGTGATAGGTGGTTAGGTGTCGCGCGCGCTTTAGCGCTGACAGTAACACTGAAACCTTTCAGCACCACAAAGCACCTTTAACAATAATGACACGCCGACTAAAGTCCTGCATAATGTACTACGGCGGCCTCCTTGATTTATTCTGTGTGCGTGTGTGAGACAAATAATTTTGTGCTAAAATGTGCTTTTTTAAAAAAAAAAAAAAAGAAAGAAAGAAAAGAAAAGTATAAAACATATCATCATGGCACAAGACATGTCTCTATGACTCAGATGGTACTCAAAATAAATTGAACAGGTTTTTTTTTGTCAGATATTGACAATGTTTCTATCCTTAGATAATCATTAATATGGATTTAATTAATCAAGGATAAAATGGCATTTTATTATTATGCATAGCTAAGTTCTGTTTATCTTAAATTATGCTCAATTTGTGAACTTTAGAAGAAGAGCATAGCCTTTATTGTGACATATACAAGTACAGTATAGTGAAATTAATTTCATTACATATCTCAGCATGTTAGATGGAGTCAGAACGCAGGATCAGCTATGATACTGAACCCCAGAGCAGAAAGGGTTTTTCTCAGGGGTCCAGCATTGGCACTGTGGCAGTACCAGGGCTTGAACTCATGGCCTTCTGATCAGTTGCCCCAAGCATTAACCCCTGAGCCACCAGTGCTGCATTTAGTTTGCGTTTTTGACATAGAAGCTATAGATCTGTATAACTGTATCCTTTGTTGGAATTGTTTCCATTTTTTTTAGTTGACATTAATGAGACATTCTCTACATTTCAGCAGGAGAGGCATGATGGCAGCAGTAATGGAAATTCACGGTTACCGCATCATCCAGTGGTTAGTCAGCCTCTCTACAGTCCTGCGCCTTCTCTATCACACACAACCGGCTCAGACTTTCAACCACCATACTTCCCTCCTCCCTACCAACCATTACCTTACACCCAGCCAAATGACCCTTATTCTCACCTCAGCGACCCATTCAACATCAACTCTATCCACCAGTCCCCGACATCTAATCAGCAACAGCCGTGGCCCGGCCGTCAAAACCAAGACGGGATCGGCTCGCATGCCCGTAGTGGACTCGCCAGTCAGATTCTAGGCTTAGAAAGTGGACCATCCAGTGTTCGGAGAGATGGCTTTAGGCGGCCAGAGTTGCTACCTCCACATGTCCATGGACTTGAGTCAGCAATGGGCGATAACATGGGACTGCATGAAATGGGGCAAGGACTCGATGACGTCCAAGTGAGTGTTCTCCATCCAAGTGCTCAGACTCTTTCAAATAGAGCAATTAGGCCTTTCTTCTCCATAAATTATTGTTTAACTTGGTTAAAATTATTTAACCAGACGCACACACCTATAATATGAGACAGAGAATATTCTGATACATGTAAGAGAACATGTAATAATTTTAAGATATTTTTATTTTGTCTGTTGTTTCAGCATGTGGATGATCACAGTATTGTAACTGCTGACCAGACCGTCATCAAAAAAGGTTGGTTTGGTTTTCTTTCCTTGCTGAATGGGAGTCTTTTCAAATGTCTGTTCCACTCTTGCACAAAACCAAGAACAAGGGTGATACGTTATCGAATTATGGCTCTTGGTTGCTTAATTTCAGTGGAGTTTTTTACTATTAGTAATATTGTTTTCATTTTAAAAGGAGTGTTTTAATAATGGGAGATGCAGGGATGCATTATAATGCACGTATAGCGTAAATTACTGCACCCAGCCCAGATGCATTGCACAATGAAAATGTGAATAGGAAGAGTTTAGGAAGCTCTGGTTTAAACTTCACCACTAATCCTCTTGGCCATGTGCTCCATTTAACTAATCTGGGTTTGATCCTCGCTGCATTGTAGTTCTTGTTCAGGCTGAATGGAAAGTCAGCAGGAGGAATCTTCTCAAAATGGCACACAGACTGACAAGTTGCGGAATGCTCGGCTGGCTCAGAGAGGAGAGGCCTAGGCCATCTTTGTTGTCTAAGCTTAATTCTTTTTGCTTTTTCAATTGGCGTTGAGTGCTGTCAGAATTTAGCGCCTCAGTAAACTCACGCGAAAGGAGAAAACGTGAAACAACAGCACTTGGGGTGGGGCACCTTTGAGACAAACATAGTTTGCTCAGTCATTCGTTGTGACAGGAAATATTTTTAAGTAAGCCTACAAAGACATTTGAAGGTCTTGTCTTAAACTTTTTAATGTGAATATTTAGCATTACATTTTTAAAATTATCGGCTATAAGTGTATCCATCTAAAAGTTTGTGATAATATTTCACAAAGGTGAGCTGATATAACTAGCTAGTAAAAGATGTAGTTAAAGTTTTATCTACATGAAGTTAAAACTTGTTTTGACTACAAAAAGATGAAACAACGAAAGAAATGTATCACAAAGTGTCCTGAAATGGAGAAACATAAAAATGACAAGTGCTCAACTAGTAATTTATATGTGATTAATTCTGGTATGAATAATTCATGTAACATGGGTGGCAGCTTTTATTAAAAACAAAACAAATAAAATCAACATGAATCAGCCTGTTACACAGGATTGTATTTTAGGGATGGAAAAGAACACATCTCTGAAATCTTTGGGAAAATATTTGGCATTGCTATTTTATACAATATATTTTTTCATGTGTCTACTCCATGGGAAAGTTCTTACCACAAGCAGATTTGACAGATATGGCATGCATTATAGTCAGTCAGTAATTTTGAGTTTCTTTTAACTCTGGAACTTCTTTGACAAATGCACATTTGCACCAATCCTTTTAAAGACGTGATTACAGTATGGATAACTTTGGCACAGTGTGGGCTTCTGTGGTGTACATAAGTCACAGTTTTGGTTTTATTATCCAAATGACTTCTTCTACCATCTGAGTCAATGATCTCAGCTTGGGCACAGAATAGAAGGTTTAAAAGCGATGAGCAAAAATATAATATCATGACATACCATAGGCATAACCACCACAGACAATATTCAAGTAAATGACAGGCTTTACTTGTTTTAAATTAGCCAATCAAATCAAAGAATGGCAGATTGCGTTGACAGAAATTGAAGGTTTCCTTAGTCTGATGATGCAGTGGTAAACGTTAGGAAATGGAAGATAGGTTGATTAAGTTCAGTTTTCAGATGAGGCATATTCTGGCCAAGGCTACAGTGTTGTGCAATATGATAACACTTATTCCAATTATGCGATGCACAGCACTTGTGGAAAACTGTCATGTGATGATAGAAGTTCATTATGAGATGCTTGATGAGACAGTAGTTAAACATCTGACTAGCTAAGCATTGGCACAGAGCATGCTAAGTTATGTGGTGCCTTAGCAATACTAGTAGTAAACATTAAAAAAAAGACGAATGATTTTTTTTGAATGATATTCCAAGATGACATCACAATCCTAACTAATTTTATGTTAATTCTTCCTATGAATGTAATGAACCCACATGCTTACTGCAATCAAGTTACTACATTTCAAAGCCATGAAAAGGAATGCTGACATTTAGGTTTTCTTTGAAACATACAACCTTCCATCAATATTCAGTATCTGGCCTTGCAATACACAATACTCAATATGATTTGCTGAGTATTCCTTACAGTTATGGCCAATAAGTGGAAATGTAGTTAGAAAAAAAGCGTTTGGTAAAAAATGAAGCAGAAGAGCCTGTTTGTATGTAAACTTACAGACACATCAAAAGTGTTTAACAGCAGCTCGTCAGCAAGGATTATGTCTGTTTCTCATTAGAAATGCTGACTTGCAAAACAGCAGTGCCACATAAAAAAAGAGCAAAAACAAACTGCAATAAAATGGAAAAAAAAAATCTAATAATTAGGAAAAAAAGATCATTTCATAATGTGCTGAATCAGGTTGTGACTTTGTTATGCTAATTTAATGCTATAAGACCACAGTTTCACATTTTTTTTGCCTGGTCATTTCCTGCCTGGTCAGTGTTAGATGTGGCCAATTCCCACCCACTGTCTGATTCCAGTCACTCTGGGAGGGTGAGGGCTAACACACATCCTCAAGGGATCGCAAACTGTCCGTTTTTTTGCGTGAGATCACAGTGTCCAGTAGTGCTGAACTACTCACAGACAGCAGTTGGCTTGTTGGGATTCAAACTCGGGTCCTAACAACAAAGCACGACCCTCTTATGTAGTTACACCATTGAGTAGTTGCATGATTCTGTCAGAAAAACATATTGTGTCATAATTCCTAAAAACAACAACATATTGTCAGCATATGTTCATTTTGCAGACTTGTAATTTACAGAACAGAAGTATATTGTTTTATGTTGCATATTTGATTATTGATACCATATGGTTTATTTGCATAAAATATCCCATGATGCAAATATCCATTTTGCTCTAAATGACCAGCCATCTGTGATTCTTATCTCCTATCTGTTTTTTTTTTTTTGTTTGTTTTTGTTTTGCCGATGAAGCCAGTGGTATGAGTAATGCCTGTTTCTCTGGCAGGCATCTGTTTTTTTTGCAGACTATGACATGGAAGCTAATCTTCGGGTGCTACATTTCCTCTATAGCATTAACACAGCTTCTTCTTTAATACTTCTTTAGTACTAGCTCTTGTTAAGAGGTAAAGAAAGTAAGAGCAAAACTCTATGGAATCAATGGCTTATGGTAAGCAATAATTTGTGACTAATGTGGTATTTACTCCTTGCATCTCTTGTGTAGCTGTTTGCTTAGTTGTGGTGGTTCGTGTGTAGGATGATGCATGTCTGTTTCTCATTTAAAAAGTTTCCTAAAATTTTCAGAGACCACACTGTCTTCACATAAGAACATCACTTCTTAATTACACTGAGTGTATATCCTTATGAGATTTTCTGACGAGGAAAGTGGGGTATTCTTTCCCCCTCCCTAAACTACTTCCTGTTTGCAGATAGTGGATTAGTTTCCATAGCATCAGGTGCTTGTAAACACAAATAGTAATGATCAATTAACATGCATGCAATATTTTAGTGATCCCAGGTTCCCAGCAGACTTTAAAAAGGAAGAGGTTATATGAGGATTCCAATTGCATTGAAAGTATTTTTTTTTTTTTTTTTTTTTTTTTTTTATAAAAGCACCAAAGGCTTGTTTCCACAGCTGGACTTTTCAGTTGAAATGTCAGCAAATCTAATATGTGGAGGAAAGAACCCAGAGAGGTACCAGATCCTGGACTGAACTAGTGACCAATAACAAAACAGATGAATAATGGATGGCCTTATCACAGTCTAACAAATATTGCATTTGTAGTACTTTGATTAACCCCAAAAGTAATAATTCCATTGCAAATTTAAACTGAATGGCAAGATGAATATCTTTGTTAGCTTTGCTCATGTCCCTTGTATTACTGACAAACATTACCCTGTCTCTCCTGTGCAGGTCCAGTGACCCATCCTAAGGGCAACCCGTTAGGTGTTCCCTTCCAGAGGGAGTCCCTGCTGGGTATGGTGTCCAATCCCACAGAAGTGTTCTGTTCTGTGCCTGGCCGCCTCTCTCTGCTCAGCTCCACCTCTAAGTACAAAGTAACTGTAGCCGAGGTTCAGAGGCGCCTATCCCCGCCCGAGTGTCTCAACGCCTCCCTGCTCGGTGGGGTACTACGCAGGTGAGACACGCTTATACACAAAAATCTAAAATCAAATAAATCAACAAGCAGAGTAGTGAAGTGCTGTTTTTGTAACATACTGTTACTACATGATGGTTGTCACTGGATGTATTAGTATTAGTGCTATGGTTCAGTGGCTGATCTTAATTATAAGTTTTAACTTGCAGTATGTGAAATGAAGATCAGAGATATCCAAGATTATCAGACTCTATCTGTCAATCGTTTGGACACACCTGCTCAGAGAAGGGTTTTCTTCCTTTTTACTGTTTTCTACTAGTTAGAACAATAAGGAAAACACTATAAAATAACAAGTATGGAATTATACAATAAGTAAGAACTGTTAAATCAAGACATTTAAAAATTCTTAATAGTGTTCCCAATGAAGCATTGCACATCTTGGCATTTTCTCAACCAGCTTCAAGAGAGAGCTTCAACCTGAAGGCTTTACTGAAAGTTCCCAAATAGACCAAGCTCCTCACTAAATGAAATCTACTATAAAGTTCATTTTAAGTAAAAAACTACTTACTAAAATACATTTAAATTCAGAAGTGAACAGGTGTACATGGGCATTATGTTATATGTATATGACACTGGTAGTGTATAAATATCTGTCTGTGTGAAAAGAGAAAGACATAAGACATTTTAACTGCAGTTGTGCAGCAGTGTTGAGGAAAATAGGCAGAGATGGGATATCAAAGATCATTCTAGAACTGTATTTACAGCAAAAGCACAGTTTTCACTTTACGTACAGCTAACTTAACCTAGTAGCTAAGAAGAAATATTTTCTTTCTTTCTTTCTTTCTTTCTTTCTTTCTTTCTTTCTTTTTTTAATAAAAGCTGCAGTTTTAAGCACTTTTGCTTCTGGGTACTCAAAAAGTAAAAATTATGATGTATTACCACCATCATGGGAAAACTTAACCCCAGTAAACAAAAGGAAACCCGTTGACGTTTTCAGTTTTTCAAATGAAAGCTGAAAAAAAAGCATATTTTTGTGAAGACCGGGTGATTGTCGGGACATCTGACACTATCCTGTTATTTCGAGGACATGTGGTCTTCTTTGGTCCTCACAATGGGTTAAATACATGTACAGACACACACACAGATATTATTAAGTAGGTCATAAAGAGATTGGCAGAGGGGGGTTTACAGAAGCAGGGTGCTCACTCCTCCCCAATGATGAGTCTCTCTCTTACTCACCAGTGTAGAGGACAACGCCAAGCCTCCAAGTCTAGTCATGCAGAAACCTGAAGCAGCTCAATTAAATGGGGAATTTGTGTGTGTGTGTGTGTGTGTGTGTGTGTGTGTGTGTGTGTGTGTGTGTGTGTGTGTGTGTGTGTGTGTGTGTGAATTCTCACTGGAGAAGCTCTGGAGCTATGTTCCACATATTCAGGAAGCTACTGAAAACTGTCAACTGTCAATTGAAAATTGTTTGTCTGAAAATACCATCTCGTTCATTCAATTATTTGACGTACTTTTTTTTTTTCATCACACAGGGCTAAATCAAAGAATGGTGGGAGATCACTCAGAGAGAAGTTGGATAAGATTGGGCTGAACTTACCAGCAGGTCGGAGGAAGGCGGCTAACGTCACTCTTCTAACAGCGCTTGTAGAAGGTATTTGGAGAACCCCTTAGTAGCCTCACTGTGACTGTAATGTCAGAAAAGTGGTCCCATGTTAGAACTACAGCCACATTTTAATCAGTGACTGATAATATTTTGACCCACGTTGCCCCGAACAGTGTTCTAATAAACATAACGACTAAAACTTCTAGCCAGAGTGTCAGTTTAATTTAGCTTACATTTTAATTCTGAAATGTTAAACAAAATTCTTATTACCAGTCTAGCTTTTATTAGACTTTAAGCATGATGAAAGAGTTCACACCACCTGAAAGGATGTTCCAGTTGACATTTTAAGGTTTGTAAGCAGCTGCCTAAAACCTGCAGAGCGAGAAATGACTCATAAAACCCAGGCCTATAAATTCCAAAGGATCTTCTACATCGGAGCTATTTATCATGCTAGACAATGACAAGTACTGGCATAGCAACCTCAAGCATTCTCTTCTATCATAAATTGCTAACCTGGTATTTTTTTTCCACAATTCCACACTACAAATTAAACTTAAGGACATGTGCTAACAAAGGCTTTAATTTCATGATACTTTATATCCAGAACTACCTTTTGTAAAAGAATATTCAAGCCCTGAGTCAGAGAGATGTTAATACATGTATCATGTGTATTATTGCCCTAAGCTATATGGCTTTTTTTCCTGTATTGTTGTCATTCTCAACGTTAATAGGAAAAGGAACATAACCGGAAGGCTGTTATTTAGAGACCTTCTGTACTGAATTGGGGCTTGTTATCATGTGTTTGCTAGCCAAGAGGGGAAGCTGACCTTAAAGATGGAGACTATCTGTGTGTTATTGTTAGACATAATGACTATGTGTAGTCTATCAATAAGAGCCTCTGTTGGGTGTCTGAGATTGTTTGCTGCCTTCAGCTACATTAAACCCATTAAACACATGCAATGTGACCACTTTTCCCCCAAGAGGAGATGTGTCCAACTCTGTGTCTAACTATCTTTGTGGTGTAATTTGATTTATTAGTAGACCTCTTGGGTTAATGTGCAAGTAATGTTGGTTCAAAGAGTCTTATGCATCTGACTCACCTGTGATTAATGTCTGCAGGTGAGGCTGTACACCTGGCCCGAGACTTTGGTTATGTCTGTGAGACAGAGTTTCCCGCTAAGGCGGTGGCTGAATATCTGGGAAGACCCCATGTTGAACGCAACGAGATCAACTCGCGCAAGAACATGCTTCTGGCTGCCAAGTGAGTTACAGTCATTAACACAATTCCATTTGTCACAGTACAAACGAACTTCTTCAATGTACTGTTTGGTAATTAGAAAAGAGTATGGATTCTTAGCTTTTTAAAGGGGCTCTATTTGGAAATATTTCTGAAAGGCAAATCCTGGGAAAGTTTGGAGAACCTTTAAGACCATGATTCTCAAAGTTGAATCGAGAGGTTTGTGAAGCAAAGCCAGGGGATCTGTGTTTTTTTTTTTTTTTTTCTTTTTTTTTTTCTTCTTTCAATTTTGTTACAGTGGTAGAAATTATATCCCACTATTATCAAAGTTATTTGACTGGACATGAATTGAATGGGTGTAATCCAAATCTCAATACCTTACAAACAAGTTTTGTATAATGTCCACCTGAATCTTATCACTGTTTTAATAAAATGTGTCCTCTAAACGGAATGTTTGGGAAGATCTACCACTTCAACAAACATTTTTTTTTTTCCAGTTAGCAGCGTCTATGGCTACAAAATATTGGAGAACCCTTGCCTTTAAGGGTTCCCCTAAACCGTCTAACAAAACAATACAGTTATGTATTTTATTCTAAAATGCTCATTATATTTTATCCTCATATACTTTACTGTATGTTAATATTAATATAATTTATATTATATTATATAATTTAATACAATATTTAATCTAATACAATGTTTATGGTAATAGACACACTGTATACACCTGGGGATATTTCTGAGTGCAGTTGGCAGGTGTGTATGTGTGTGCACAGGTGTGACTGCACACACTGGACTTGATGTTCATATGACAGGCCTAAAGTCACTTTTTTTGGTTCATATTTACAAAAATGTGTCATTTTTGGAACATTGCTGTTATACTGTGGTAATAATATAAGAGACTTCATGTTTTGTACTTAACACAAGTTAAAACCTGCCTTTTTTTCACAAAGGCAAATCTGCAAGGAGTTCACAGACCTCCTGACACAGGATCGCAGTCCACTGGGCAACTCACGGCCGGTTCCCATCCTGGACCCAGGCATCCAAGGCTGCCTGACCCACTTCAGCCTCATCACACATGGCTTTGGCTCACCAGCCATTTGTGCTGCCATGACCTCGCTGCAGAACTACCTCAATGAGGCTCTGAAGCAGGTGGACAAAATGTACCTTAATGCAGCCGGAGACTCCTCACAAGGCTCCTCAGATGGAAGCAGCAAAGCTATGGACAAGATGGACAAGCACAGGAAGTGAAGCGTCCAGGTTGTGCTGGAGCATTTTTTGAGGACCACAGAGCGACCAGTGCCTCGTCACCTTCTTGTCGGTCTAGTTGTTAATGGCTCAGTGCCCCTTCCTTCATATTCGGGTCTTCCAGAACACAGAGTTCTCCTCTTTGCTCTTCTGAGTAGCTGGGACAGATTATTGTAATTTCTCCAACAACATCTCTAGACACATGCTCACCCAAAAATATGGTGAGAACTTTTTTTACCAGATACCATTTCAAGAGTTTTTATGTGGATTTTAGTTTTTTTTTTTTTTTTTCATGAAGAGGAAGTCCCACATTTTTGATGTCATCATCATTGGTGCTGACCCTTTATACAACATGCAGAGGACATGTGATCCACATTGAGAGAATAAGTAGCTTTTTGCTTGACTTCATTTGGATGCAGTGTTATTGTACTTCTGTCTGTGAGAGTATTGTTAGCATGGATGAGTGTTATTATGTCTCTTTTCTCTTCATGACTAAGTATAGATATAAATGTCCCTAAAGGCACTGAAAGATTTGTCATGTGACAATTTTGGGCTAAATACAAAATGTTCTTTCAGGGGTGTTTTTTTTTATTTGTCCTAGTAGCTTTACACCAAATGTTCACTGAGTAAGACCACAATGATGAACAAATTTGCTCCGGTTAAGTACACTGGTAACCTGCTTACTATTTTTATCCAAATCCAACAGTTTTCCGAAGAGCAGAGTCAGATAGACAAATCCATGTGTGTTTTGTGTGATATACATGTTTTCTGTAAATACACTGTTTTTTGAAAAATACTCTTAGATTAAATGGACTAGAAAATTAGCTTCCACTTATCTTGCTCTAAATGTAAATATTTTCTAATTTATGTTGTAATTTAATGGGATTTGTAAATATTGGTACAATTCTGGTGTATGGTTTTGCTTTCAAAAAGATGTCGTAATCTTTCTATAAATAGGTTAGTTTTTTATCATATAGTCATTAGGCCTTGGGGATTGTTTTCTTTTCTTATATGTGTAAAAGCCTTTTAAAGCTACAGGATAAAGAAGAATAAAAAGAAAACACTGTTCATAGTTATACTTGTTAAGTCTTCTCATTTATGTGGTTGGCTCATTGGTACACTCTAATGCACATGCACACACACTTCTGCCAGTGAGGCATGGAGATAAATGGCAATTCAAGTGTAAATAACAGCAATAGGAGAAAAATAGTACTCATAGTAAAAAAGTGCTATCTTTGTTACCGGTCATATCTAAACCATAAGAAATACTAAACAGCAAATGATACATTTTCCCAGAAAACCTCTCGTGACAAAATGAATCAGAGAAACAGATGCTAGACACACATGCTTTACATGGATCTCCTCATAGTTTGTTTATTCATCGCCTGTAAACATAGTTCCGTATTTTCATCTCTCACCTTTCCGTGCTGTAAATGGGTGTGACAGCAAAACTGATGAGTATAAGAGATAAGATCCTGCCTGGTTTTTTTTTCTTTCTTTTCTTTTCATTATAGTAATCCATGCTTATTCTTTCCGGGTACTGCACAACAGGAGAATTAGCTGTTTAGCAATGCTTGCCAGAAAGCTATAAGAAAATATTTGCTCATTGCTACACGCAGACACTTCTGCCTTACAGGATGTGGAAATACACGGCAGGTTGTGAAATTGCTCAGAAAGGTGGCATTCTGGGTGATTGTTCCAGAAATGTACCAGCTCATAAAACATATTTAAGGTTTTGTCATACATCTTTACAAATCTACTATTATTACAGCTTACCTATGATTATCACAGTTATTCATCTTGCCTTCTTACATCTTCCTCTTTTCACACCACGGGTGTGTGGTGTGTGTGTGTGTGTGTGTGTGTGTGTGTGAGTGTGTGTGTGTGTGTTTGTGTGTGCGTGTGTGTGTGTGTGTGTGTGTGTGTGTGTGTGTGTGTGTGTGTGTGTGTGTTTGTGTGTGTGTGTGTGTGATTCATGTGACTGGCAAGTATGAGCTTCTCCCTCAGAACCTGATGGACCGGCCATGTGGCTTTTGCTGCTGAGGTATGACTGCCTCTAACCGCCTTTGCTTGATATATTTTTCCTGCACAAGGCTGAAATATGAGCCATGCTAACTTTCAGAGGACTAGCTTTGATGACTGACTGCTTATGGTTGTGGCATTCA
Source organism: Cranoglanis bouderius (assembly GCA_023630585.1). Classification (NCBI taxonomy): domain Eukaryota; kingdom Metazoa; phylum Chordata; class Actinopteri; order Siluriformes; family Cranoglanididae; genus Cranoglanis; species Cranoglanis bouderius. The sequence goes on from CM042537.1 coordinate 15,799,049, forward strand.
TTTCCTCTTTTACCTGGAAGGTGTTGAACGATGTGTTTTGAAACACACAAGCATGTACATACTGATCTTCAGACTCCTTGCTTGTGTTTGCTAAATTCAGGCCTGATGATGCTCTCATGTTTTCTCTCTGTGTATTACAGTATCTACTGCTGCATTTAGCTTTTCATCATGAAGAGATTAATAACTCACTTTACTGTATATGCCGGTTCATTTCTTATGCATTTTGTGTGTGCAGACACTTAGCATTGTATAATGGCTCTTTATACAGGATAGTCTGAAAAATAACCTGAGCTTCTGAAAATATTATATTAGATTAGCTCAGACACATTTAACTTTATTGTCATTGAGCAGAATACAAGTACAAAGGCAACAAAATGCAGTTTCACATGTTAGATACCTAATATGCCTTGCAGAACTGTACATTTATTATTATGGATGCTTTTTTTTTACTGACTGAAAGAAGAAGGATTTATCTCTTTGGATGTTTATTTGTCATTGCTGCAACCAAGCCAGGAAATTACATTATAATGGAGACCTTAGCTGACAAGATCAAAAGCATATGTGGATAAATATGCAATCTAATCTAAGTTGTTCAGTTTCATTTCATTTGATTGATAATTCCTTTGATTAATTATGAATTGAGTTAAGGTTGAGCCTCTTATTAAAGAGAATCAATATATTATATTTAGTGGCTGTGATAATTGTGTATTATGCAAAGTTTCTACAGAAACAGGATGTCTTGGACATTTTCACCTCCTACAGCCTCAGCACTTTGCTTGCACAGTTGATGAAGGACATTTGTCTGAAATGTACTGTTTCTCTGGAAACTTAACTACCCTACATCCACTATCTGTACTCAACTACACTGCATTTACTAATAGCTATCTAGTTTCGGTGAGCTTCTGCCCACTGTAGTTTTAGATTCCTATTCTTGGTTGATAGGAGTGGAACCCGATGTGGTCTTCTGCTGTCGTAACCCAACCACCTCATAGTTTGGCATGTTGTGCATTCTGAGATGCTTTTCTCCTCAACACAGCTACCATAGCCTTCTTGTCAACTCAAACCAGTTCTACCATTCTTTATTTCATCAATAAGGTGTTTCAGAATGCAAAGCTGTTGCTCACTGAATTTTCTATTTATTTATTTTTCACCATTCTATGTAAACTCTAAGAATACTCTAGTAAATTCTATGCAAATAAAATAAATTGTTGTGCAAGAAAATCTCAGGAGATAAGCATTTTCTGAAATACTCAAACCAGACCATCTGGCACCAACAACCATGTCATGGTGAAAGTAACTGAGATCCCATCTTCCCCATTCTGATGTTTTATTTCAAAAACAAAACAAAACTGAAAGCTCTTGACCTGTATCTGCATGACGTTATGTATTGTGCATGATTTTATGCATTCTGTTAGTATCTCTCTTCTAGTGTGCATTAATTATGCTCTTAATGTGCATAATTAGGCTCTTAATGAGTCTCCGGTCTTATTATGACGTTTAAAGTCAGCTGTCATGCCTTATTTGTTTACTGGTAAAATGTTGTAGGCTGTTGGAAGCCATGTGTTTGATTCTACTTGTTTATTTCACTTGATTGGTATGAAAGGTATTTGTTGTGTAGGTAGTTTCAGATTGGCTGTTACAGGACTCCTCTGACATGCATGGAAAGTGTTGGATGATCATTTGGCTTTACAATAAAGCAAACTAATTACCACAGAGCAATCTCATCAATCTTGTGAAGATGTGAAAATGAATCTGAACATGAATATATTTTCTTTTTTTCCTTGTAAGGGTTTTTGCCATACCTCTGGATGGAGGCATGCAGTGTCGATCCTTTCACAGCCTGGTTTACATTAGGAGTCATTTGCAGTAACACTAATAGGAACAGAAACTCCAAACCGCTGTAACCACTCTGAAATTCCTTCAGATTAAACAGACTTTATCATATGTCCATCACCACATACAAGCTTACAGTGTTTGTACAGTTGAAAGTCAAGCCAGAAGCTGTGCCATGCTCTAACATGCATATACTATACAGCGTCGCTATACCTGGCTGGAGGCATGGGGGCAGGGGTGGGTTGTTGTTGAGTTACTTTCTGGCCAGCGAAACAGTGGGGGGCCTGGCAGGGGGTGGTTTGTGGGTACAAGGAATCTGAATAACGAGAGCATAAAAACAAGCACGGGGGTGGGGTGAACATGTAAGCCTTGGAGAAAATGTGGAAGGAATTAATCTAAATTACAGACAGTTGAGTGCGATTGTGCCCGTGTCGGTTGGTTTGTATCTGGGACTCAGAAGGGGAAGGAAAGAGATGAAGAGCGGGTGCTGGGAAAGATGAGGCATGATATCATGAAGCAACTCCTTGTTTTGTCTCTTTTTGTGTCATTCTGTGGGAATGTGGTGGCCTGTCTCTCACTCTCTCTCTTTCTGTCTCTTAGGCTAGCTACCCAAACACCCTCCCTTGCTTTCTTCACTTGCAAAATCCTGCCAATTAGGCTGACGAAGCCACAAAATCCACACCAAGGCTTCTCTCTTCTGTGGTAGACAGCAGATGTCTGTTTCTGAGGGAATGGTTCCACCAGTCCAATAAGGTCAACATAGAGATGAATCCATTGCTCTACAAACAATAAAGGAAGATGCCCCTGATCCACATAATAAGGATTTTCCACACTGGAGTACTGCCTGTACTTTGTTACTACATAAGGAAACAAATTTCAAAATGGTGGATGCATCAGACTTAATTAAAAGCATCTGCCCTTTGTAAAGAGTGTACAGACAAGCTGTGTGTCCAACTAAATGACTGCACTCAAAAAATGCAGTGTAGGTTCTCTTTTGCAAAAGTCCATTATTAAATCAGTTTACCTTTTTGACATTTAATCCAACAAAAGCTACAAAATCTGTTACTGAACACATATACTAATCCTGTGTTGACTATCTGGCCAACCACAATGGGTGTTGTAAGTCCGTAAACAAACTTGATATCTGTATGTAAATGTCTATATTAGGGATGTAACCAAGCAGATAATGTGCTCTAAACAGGTACAAATATGAATAGGAGGTGCACTATTCACTTTTTTCATGTTCACTATTCATGTTTTTAAAGAAAGTTTGCCAACAAGATTCACAGGGCATTGGGATGCCTCAGATCGCAATGGAGAAAAGAAAAAAAAAAAAAACGTGTAAAAAAAAAAGGTGTAAGCAAGCTGTCAGATATGATGCTCATAGGACAAAGAAAGACCACCTTTCTTAACATGAATGTATAACATGCATTGATTCATCCTTAGTAACTGCCTGGTCAGGGTTAGCAGTGGTTTAAATTAGGCTACTAGTTTGTTTATATTTTAGGAAATAGAACCAACTGAAATCGTTAGGGAAAAAACGGTCCTCTAAACATTTCTAGTTGAGCACTAGAGTCAACGGAAGCACTAATCCAATATAGATACAGATAGAGGCATTGTGCTATAGCCTACCTCAAGTGTCTGTACACCATCTGTCAGATTTCCCATCTCAATCAGTGGATTATGGAAGGGCTGCATGATGCTGTCAACAAAATGAATCATACCATTTTTTTCAGACAGCTTACGTTGTAGGTTTTCATCACCCATCCTTTTTGTGTTTTTGGCATTGTTGACTGTCATTCCTGAAAGTGAAGCGGCAGACAAAATAAACAAAGCAGGAAGAAGAAGGGTTTCAGTGTATCAATGTCCAATGAAGTAAGTGATGATGCAAGAACTGGGACAAAGTGTCCATTGAAGAGCTGGCCATTCTAGCTAATACATTTAACTGTATTTTATTATCTGTATATATAATAAAATGACTTTCCTTAGAAACACACAGTAGTGCATCTATTCTATGGCAATGATATGAAAAAATAATGTTATATTATCGTCATAGATGTATACAAATATTTTTGTATAATTTTGATTTTTTTCTTTATTCACATGTGTGGCAGCTTGGGAGAACCGACCTTTGGCCAATTTTTGACATTTAATATATTATATTAATATAGTTGTTAGAACTAGGGATTTACGGAACCGAAATTGGTGTCTTATTTGTACATATTTCAATCGCAAGTAAAATTATAGCTTTAAAAAAAAAAAATAAATAAAAAATCTGGTTACCCCAGATCTAAACTTGAGTCTTATCGTTGTCTTTCCATTAGACTGAGCTCTGTCCATGCTAGCATTGGTTGGGAATTAATCGCTGATGAATTCGATCAGTTTTGTTCTGTTGACTAAATTGTATTATGTCATTTAAACATCTTAACATCATAACTTTGCCTGCTGTCATCCATACAGAGTATGTAAGCATTATTCTCTGTTTTGATGATGTGATAGTGCAGGTGTAACACGGACATTTTGACAGCCGGTATCAGATCACGCACTCAACTGATTGTGAAGCTTTTGTCTATTTTGCTATGATGTACAACCTTCCAAGAACCTGATCAGATCACAAGAAAAGCACACTTAGCTAGCGAGGTTTAAGACATCTTTAGGCAGTTTAGCCAGTTTTACGCAGTGCGATTTTTGGCCCTATTTTGCTACCACAGAAAAGAATTGCACATAATAAAAGAATTCTTAGTTAAGATCTGCTGTCTTAAAACACATAATGTGATTTGCTCACTGACAGCCGATTTAGTTCCACTGTGGCCAAAGACAGTCGGCAACATATATCTGGCAGTATCAGATTTTTTTTTTTTCAATTTCAGAGTGTGACAACCAGGGCACGACTTGAGTCCTGGGCTTGAGTCATTTTCGGGCCCTATCTACTTAATAAATTGAAAATTTATTGTAAATAAAACAACATGTATCAACAACATGTATCATAGAACTATGTATCATTAGCTCTAAAGCGGTTACATAAGCACAGTCAAAAACGGAATCATTGATTGAAGCTTGAAAAACTTTTTCCCAATAAATAAATAAATAACAAACTTTACTGAGTTTTCTTTTAAGCGCGCCACTCTGATTATGCTTGTCCGCCATTATATCAGTGTCTAATGCAGACAGCGAACATCAAGATGACTGACATTTAATTTAGCTAATTAAATTACATCATTCCTCACATAGGACAGGGCCAGGTAACCACGTTAGACCAATCAAGAAACTTTAAATGAAAAATGAAATGACCGGCATATTATTGAACAAATCAAATGAACGTAAACGGGCGGGGCCCCCTACTAGGCGGGGCCCATGGGCTGGAGCCCAGTCAAGCCCAATGGTAAGTCCAGTCTTGGTGACAACTGCTATGACACTAATCTAAAAACACATAAGAGGACGGCATAGGATTCTGCAAAACTCACAGGAAAGCTACAGATATGGTAGTGGCAATAATGAAACATAAACCAACGTGCCAATGGACAGAAAATATCCTTATTACCTCAAGCTCACTCTGAAGAATGTTTCTGTTTATAGAACCCAGTTGATTGATTACGTAAGCAGAACACAGTGAGTATCTATAAATGCAAGTTAATCCTTAAAGGGTCTTCGTCATATAATATCACATGGAGAACTCATTCTATTGCACAACCTATTATAGAATTCAGGAAAGATTTTATTAAGATCATTACAAGTATAAGTATGAGACCACTGAAAACACACAGTCAGTAACTCGCTTTAACCAACGTGATCTTTCCAGGCAAGGTTATAAACTAGCCTAAACAAAAACATTTCCACATTATTTTGGTAAACTACATGTATGTTGTATTGCAATATAAAATGTAAAAGTATATTATTGGTAGAAAAACTCAACTTTGGTCCAAATAAATTTTTCCTAATCTTTCCATAATTCAGCCACAGTGAAATTTGATGGCTTTTCACAGGCCACCACACATTTGATGTGAATTTTTAAATCAATAATGAGGAATGATAGCACTTATCGGTCAACATATTGTGGCAGTGCTCCACACTGTATTATTCATACATCTTATGTTGACATGCCATTTGTCAGAAGACTTGCTAATCATTGCTCATGTAATATCACACCATTGCTAATTACATGGCACATTGCGTCTAAGTGTCAGACACTTCACATACTTCAAAATGTACAGGAAACTGTGCTTCTCATTAACCTGAGAAATAAAAATAATGTTATAATCAGCATTTGTCCCAAAATGTATTGTTTCCACATTTTATCTCTCCCATGTTTACTGCCAGAATGGTGCAGATTGACACTGGGCTCTACATTGCAACTCCATACATGGCGGCCTTGTCCCTGTCGCAACATACTGCACCTTCAATAAGAAACATGTCTCTCCATGCTGCGAGTCCCTGCATGCATTAACAGCCAAGCAGGCAGAAAGCCATCTTTTGCGTTGACTGTAAATTTTCATTTTGAGTTTTGCTCCACACTCAAGTGGAGGCCTGTGGAGCTGCTTTGGTAAAGGATTACAGGTATTTACAAGCTGTGATAGGCAACCAAATGGTGAGCATGATTAAGTGATTTTTTGTCTAAAACATATATGATTGTACACATAGATCCACCAAATGCTTCCAGATGCATTTCTTTTATGACTTGACAAATACTATGAAAGCAAGTAGAAGACCTGCTGATCTGCCCTGTTTAAAATTTCTCCAAATAGTCATATTGTGGATGGTCTTAATGAGTGATTAAAAATCAAATTCAAATTTTATAATGCCACAGTTATAGCCTCAACAAATTTGGTTATGTTGCAAGATTATCACTGGTAGGCCTGTCTTCTAAGACTTTCGCCTTTATTTGGTGGTGGTGAACACAAATTGAGAAAGAGAAAAGAGAGAGAAAGAGAGAGAAAGAGAGAGAGACAGAGAGAGAAAGAGAGAGAGAGAGAGAGAGAGAGAGAGAGAGAGAGAGCAGAGGAGACCAGCATTTATGGTTCAGCTAAAGGTAAAACTCATTACTTGGCCTGCTGTCACTAAACAGCTGTCCTACATGGCTTAAGGGCTGTTAGACTCAGGTGACAGCACAAGTTACAAGAAGCTGAGAATATACTTCAGACACCCTGGGCACGCTGTATTTTACTTATACTAGGCAAACGAAACCACAAAAATAGCTTCCATTTTCAGTTCAGCAACAAATCACAGAGAGACAATTTGACAGTGGTGGTAAACAGGAGTATGATCAAACTCACAATACCTTTAGCATGCTACAACCTAACACATTCATTAAAAGCTTGCTAAAAGTAGCAGCTGCTTGAGACGAAGACCATCTGAGCTTAGTCGTTAAAAGAAACAAATAAGCTACACAGCAGCATAAGATGCCGTCTAGCGTAGCAATCATGTCATGTCTGAAAACTTGAATGGAGTTTCTCAGACAATAAGTGTTTCCAGTCTAGGGTGAATCACAGCCCAACCACACTCATTTCCTGCACGTGTTTATCGAGAAAAAAAGAGGGGGAGATGCAAGCTGCCCAGACTTGTTTGTAACATGCAAGATGGAGGGAAGAAGAGCCGAGTGTAGAACCTTGTCTACCTAAAGCATGTTTGTTTTGGGAAACATACAGAAAAGTGAACGATTCAAACCCGAAACCATTGTGGCATTGATTATCTGACAGTGAATCGAGCTTGAATAATAATAGTTGATTGCAGCAGGGCTACAGCTGCATGCTCATGAGTCTCCTGTGGGAAAGTGATACATGAAGTAGACAGTCAATAGTCACTGGCTACGCTAAAGCTCTGACTTGCAGCCTTTCAGACTTTGTGCCATCTTAGTCGTACTCAAACTCAAACAGAACCCATCGTAGACACATTTCATTGACACTATCCACGAACATGGACGTCACACGTCACTGTATCAAGCTGAATGCTTTTTTTAAGGAGTGTAATTCTAATCTGGAGCATTCTTTTCATGATCTGGAGGAAGGTTTGTGCCTGCTGCTCTGTACCCTGTCTTTCTTGGCTTATTGTGAAGGAGGATTCACAGTGTTTACAGTAGACGCTGGCTACCTTCCAGTGTAAAGATCTGAACATAAAGAAACTGCACACTGACGAAACTTGTCAGTGTCACCTTGTCAAAGAGCAATCCTTTATATACAACAGCAAGTGAGAAAAAGAGTCACCTAAATGGAAAAAAATTGCTCCATCAAGCCTATCACAATTTAATAATCTGTACCTGCTATTTATCTGCAGAACAATCAGCACTTGGCAGGATCTAGTTTGGAGCTGAAGTTCAGGATAATATTTCTCATGTGCTGTGCAAACTTTTGGCCATGGACACAAAGTAAAAAACAAAAGGGGGGAACTGACAGAGGACTATAAACTAAAGACATTACATGTGCATTAGCAATTCCCTAAGCCTTGTGTAAAGCAAGCCATTCATCATGAAGTTTTTAGCAGTAAAAAGTGAATTCATATGAGAAAAATATATTTGAAGTATATTGCCATTGATATTTTAATTTTTTTCTTACCTTTCTTACCTGGGTGACTAGGAACAGGAAATTGTTCAACCATGACTTCCTGTTTCACAGGGTTATAAATATGAGGTAACACATAGGCCAAATTCCCTTAGTCATTCATAACAATGGGTAAGACCAAGGAATATAGCTGTGATGTGTGGCAAAAGGTTGTTGAGCTTCACATAATAGGAAGTGGCTATAAGTAGCACAATCATTGAAAATCATTGAAATTTCCACTATCAGGGCAATAATTAAGAAGGTCCAGTCAACTGGAAATTTTATTAATCAACCTGGAATTGGACCTGTGTCTATATTGTCTCAATGCATTGTGCAGAGGATGGTTCGATTGGCCAAAAAGTCTCCAAGGATCACAGCTGGAGAATTGCAGAAGTTAGTTGCGTCTTGGGGTCAGAAAGTCTCCAAAACTACAATCCGAAGTCACCTACATCACCACAAGTTGTTTGGAAGGGTTTCAAGAAAAAAGCCTCTACTCTCATCCAAAAACAAACTCAAGTGACTTCAGTTTGCCAGACACTACTGGAACTTCAAATGGGATCGGGTTCTATGGTCAGATGAAACCAAAATAGAGCTTTTTTGCAATACCACACCAGAGGTGGTTTTGGTGTACACAGAGAGGTAGCCATATGGAAAAGTACCTCATGCCCACGGTTAAATATGGTGGTGGCTCTTTATTGCTTTGGGGCTGTTTTTCTGCCAGAGGACCTGGACATTTTGTTAGGATACATGGCATCATGGACTCTATAAAATATCAACAGATATTAAATGAAAACCTGACTGCCTCTGCCAGAAAGCTCAAAATGGGCTGTGGTTGGATCTTCCAGCAGGACAATGATCCAAAACATACATCAAAATTAACACAAAAATAGTTTACTGACCACAAAATCAAGGTCATGCCATGGCCATCCCAGTCCCCTGACGTGAAACCCCTAGAAACCTGTGGGGTGAACTGAAGAGGAGAGTCCACCAGCATGGACCTCGAAATTTGAAGGATCTGGAGATATTCTGTATGGAGGAATGATCTCAGATCCCTTGACATGTATTCTCCAACCTCATCAGGCATTATAGGAGAGGACTCAGAGCTATTATCTTGGCAAAGGAAGGTAGCACAAAGTATTGACTAAAAGGGTGCTAATAATTGTTGCACACCAATATTTAACAAAGATTTTTTTTTTTGTTGATAAACCTGTGTTGTGTTTGCAATTGTTTGATATCCATGAGAGCAGAGTATTTTTGTGAATTTTTTAAACAAAATATCAAAAGGTTAAACAATAAAGACAATTTTTCACAGCCTTCTTTGCTCATATTTACCAATTGTGCCAATATTAGTGGAGGGCACTGTATATAAATAAATACTTCAGTTAAGTCAGCTTTAAACAATGCTGATTGAATGCTGTTTGAATCATATGAGTCAAGTAGGTAGTATAAGAATATATAAAAATGTAATAAAAAAAAAGTAGACACAGAATAGTAATTTTAAACTGACTGCTAACGTAATATTTTCGTCAGCAGTAGTGAGAGAGATTTCTCCATACTTAATTATTTTACTAAGCATTTGAATATCTGTTAAATAAAAACATACACCCTGGCCTGGATTTTGTGTGTGTGTGTGTGTGTGTGTGTGTGTGTGTGTGTGTGTGTGTGTGTGTGTGCGTGTGTGTGCGCATGTGTGTGTGTGTTTGTGTGTGTGTGTGTGTGTGTGTGTGTGTGTGCGTGTGTGTGCGCATGTGTGTGTGTGTTTGTGTGTGTCTGTGTGTGTGTGTCTGTGTAACGGGTTGCAGCGAGTCACATTGTATGACGTGTATGACTTGAGGCAAAATTATTAATTTTGTTACAGACTTGGACTGGGATTTGTGGCTCTACTTGAATTCCTTTCATCAAAATATTTTGAAATCTGATTCCACAGAAATGAAACTAGCAATCTGATGACCGATATGAAAAAAGGAATCACGAAATATGAGAAGGGTACTGATACATTGATATGTCTACTGTTTTTTTTTTTTTTTTTAGATTTAATTGTCAGTGAGAAGTTGCTCCAGTTTCACAGGCTGTAGTGGCAGCTACAGATTTAGAAAAAAGTTGTGCATGAATTACAAATCATGGTTCATGGGTTGGCAAGAGTACTGGTTCTACTTAAAATAATCACAAGTTGAACCCAAAATTATCTCTCTAACCCATGACTTGGTTCTCAATATAAAAGAACCTCATCAGTACCAGCTTATTTTCCCTCATCCTTTCCAGAATCAAACCAGCCAGCCAATGAGCTGCAATATGTGATTTAAATTATATATGTATATAAATGGTTTTTCATCATGTTTAAGGGGCAATCTGAGCTACTAATTTTTAAGTGAACTCATGCATCATCCTTTTCCTCTCTATCATCTCTATTATATGCAATATTTACTGATAGCACATGACCCTTATTCTCAAAACTAAATATTCCATTTATTTGAACTGAAAGATCTAGGCCAGTAGATCTATGGAACTGTAGTTTGTGATCGCTATAAAGAGCAAAAATAAATAGAACACTGAAAATGCATGAAACTTCTCTGTCAGAGTAGTAATAAGCTGGGATATGTGGGAATTTGAGGAATTCACATGAAGCAGTGAACATGAAAGATTCAGAATGCTTAAGGAAATGTCTAAGGATAGGTTAGATGGGAGACCAGAAATCAACACCCCCCCCCCCCCCCCCAACTGAATCGTAGATTTACAGACCCTTAATTATACATGGACCATGTCCAAACGAGGCTGTTAAAGGCAACTACACTCATAAAGGAAGGATAGCTTATATGTCTAAATGTGTTCTGGGAGTGTCTCATTATAAGCTGTTTTTAATCAGTAGTTAAAGATGTTACATCTGATGTTATGAGTATTGGTTTAACATTTTCCCCATGCATGATGGTAGACTGGCATGCTGTCTGGTATATATATATATATATATATATATATATATATATATATATATATATATATATATATATATATATATATATATATATATGTGTGTGTGTGTGTGTGTGTGTGTGTGTGTGTGTGTGTGTGTGTGAGAGAGAGAGAGAGAGAGAGAGAGAGAGAGAGAGAATTGAATTTTTAAAAAGACGTTTATTACAAAAGCTCAAAAGTGTAACACCAATAAATAATAAAATGAATGGTATTCCATGAATTTAATAAAAAAAAAAAAAAAAAAAAAAAAAAAAACAGTATTACATTGTTTACTTAGGACAGGGTACGTGCAAAAAGCAGTTCATTTTCAACAACACAACACAGCGCTCCTTTATAACACCAAATCCTTTCAAACATTGTCAGGTTTTCTGTCTTTTTATAAAAGAGAAAATCAATTAAAATCCTAGACTTTATCATTGCTGTAAACACCATTATTGCATTATGGCTTCCTTTTTGTTCGACCTTATTCTTTCTCCTGATATAAATGGCCATCTTTGCTTGGCCCAGGATAAAGTTCAAGAGTTGACATTCAGCTTGCCTTGTTCGTGTATATTTCACACCCAGGATAAAAGTTTGCATTGAGAATGTTTTGGTAAAACAGGAAAAAACAGTTTGCAAGAAACTAAAAAGGGGTTTTAGTCTGGAACACTGCATAAAAGTATGAAAAATGGTCTCCCTCTGGAGGCAAAAAGGACACCCATGACCTGTCTCTGGACACAAGATGGAGATAAAAGCATTAACAGCGATAATTCCATGTAAAATTCTCCACTGTATATCCCCAGCTCTTTTAATTAATGGCGGCTTGTACAGTGCTCTCCATTGTGGTCGCTCATCCTCACTCAACTCGAGGACAGAGCGCCAGGGTGTGTCAACTCTGCCATTGAGCAATTTCTTGTTAAAAACCTTCACACAAGCCTTGTAAAGTGTTTTACCAGAAACAATCTGCAAGTTCGTATTTAAAATGTTTTCACACTCTAAAAAGTGACCAGTGCTTCCCTCTAGGTCTGGAGATAGAGTCAGTTCGAGAGAGAGAGAGAGAGAGAGAGAGAGAGAGAGAGAGAGAGAGAACCATGCCCACCTGTTTCTCCTAGCTTTCATAATGCTAAGCAACTGTGTTGATGACAAACTTTGCAGAAAGGAATGAGAGCTTAAGTTTTAGAGAAAAGGGTAAATGGAGAGAGAGAGAGAGAGAGAGAGAGAGAGAGAGAGAGAGAGAGAGAGAGAGAGAGAGTCAGCGAGTAACAGGTAACAGGAATGCTGTCAAGACAGACCTGCACTTTCTGGCAGAGTGTAACAAATTCATACACAAGCAAAATATGTTTTGAGATATTTCAGAATGCACATCTCCAATTCTCCCTCTTTCCAACAAGGGCAAACTACCCATCTTTGTGATTTTTACTGTCATTATTATTGTCACTATTATTAATATTCATTTCTTTAATCTCCATTCATTTATATGGGCACTATGTGTTAAAGCTTAATGTGTTTGTTAATAACAGTTCTCTTTTTTTATGATGTTTTGGCAGTTCTGTAGCGTAAATACTATAGAGTAAACAGATGGTAGTGCAATGAAAAGGGCTAATAAAATTACTTCAAGAAATCTTTTCGAAGACTTAAATATCTACAACAGCAAAGCAGAAGTACTGCAGTATTAATATACTGTATACATTATAATAATTTTTTTCTTCAGTGTTGTTTGACATGCTTTTGACTTTGGCTTCCTTTAAGAGAACAATTTTAAGTTCACAATCAGCTGCCAGTAATGTTCAACACAGACCAGAATTTCAGGTTTTTAAGTTTTGAGTACCTCCCGGTAGATCTCTCTTCTTTGCATGCAGTGCTTTTTGCATTGCAGTGCAGTCTGCACTCAATGTAAAAAAAAAAAAAATGCATTACTGGTATAAATTACATGATTGGAAACTGTTGTGTTATATCCAGCATGTTCCTATCAATATGTACACTAAACAATACAATAAACTGCATGCAGATTTGCAGTGTCCTTATAGTTTTGTGTTCAATATCAGCTGGAAGAAAAAAGTCTACTATGAGTGGGTAGTATGGAAAATGTAGGCATAACCACTTGTTACAAGATAAATTCTGAAACTTCCTGCTAAATTAATAATCTTTCATAAACTTGACATTTTGGATGGTTGATTCTAACTTTACAGACAGTTAAGATCAGGCAAGATGTGGCATCTTGTGAGGCCAAAATTGTATGAACCAAATTTAGATTTCTGAAATCTATTTGTCTCACACACACACACACACACACACGCACACACACACACACACACACACACACACACACACACACACACACACATGCACATAGTGACACACACCATAGTGACAGGTGTTAAGGAATGAGGTGTGTCTTTGTCATAAATGTCATCATGTGGAGCAGTCAAGGTGTTGGCAAAGTGTTCCGGTTGTGGTGACAGAGACCGTATACCGTGAAGAGAAAACAGTTTATTTCTTCCATCTAATTACACAGAAAGAAAAGAGAGAGCGAGAGAGAGCGAGAGAGAGAGAGAGAGAGAGAGAGAGAGAGAGAGAGAGAGAGATGAAAGGCAAGTACAGGCATGTAGAAATCTCTCTGAAATCTACCCCTTTATTTATAATGGCAGGCCCACAGCAGTACTCTTCGGTTTAGTGTTTAGTACTTCCCCTGGTTTAAGTTACCTGTATAACCTCAGCTAATAATCAATGCTTTTAAGAAGTGAATGAGGCATATTAGAGTAGAAACACAAATGATATCTGCAGTATTATTTCTCTCCAAAACATCACTTTGTCTTGACTTTTGGTGAAACTCCTATGCTTCTAAGTTATAAACTATATGAAATAAGAGCAAATTGTATCAAAAAGATATTTTTCCCAGAAAAAGATTATCTTTTCTTCAGTGCTACAGTACTATTAGATTTACTGATCAGCTACACTGACTTTCCAACAGGCAGGAAAAATATGTGGTCTGGAAGACAGTTACCAGAAAAAAGGGTTGTGTTTCAACATGTCAAAATGAAGGCTGGTAAATACATACAGTGTGCTTAATAAGATATACCATTTAACCCTTATAGTGTCTGTTAAGGATTTGTGTCTTTTTTTATACAAATGAAGGGATCAACAGGGAGAGGATATACAAATGTACAGAATTATCTGGAGTGGGAATGCATATTAACAAACTGTTCACAATGCTTTTTGTACAGTCTGAAGAGTCTCTTATATTTTTCAAAATTAAAACCAGATGTAGTTTATTGACATTGGGGTGTAATCTCTGATGTGTTCTTTTAGAGAAGAAACAAGTACATTCAGGATTTCTGGTGATACTGAATGTTGATAGTTAAGTATATTTATTTTGAACCCTCCTGGTATCTTAATATGTCATTTCATAATGTGATACTTTGACATTTAATGCTAATTAAGCTAATGTTGAGTTATGTGTCCAACAAAAATGAAATGATTAATAAGGATAACTTATAGATAACATCTATACCAGCACCTGTAAGGCGAACATCTTTTTCCATTACCTTTCTATATTGACTCACAACAGTCTTAATCCCCTTCATCCACCAGTATGGCAGGTTTAGTTTGTTTGCCTGACTTGGCACAAACATTCTGCTGATAGCATGCAATGCTAGGCTAGGCTAAGCTAATCTATCCCTTTTAGCCTCCACCCAGCTATTACTATCAGTAAGCGGCAAGAAAAGGAAATGGTTGAAAAAGAAAGAGAGAGATAGAGAAAAAGAGGTGGGAGAGGGCACATCGAGCAGCATGTGTGTGTGTGTAAACATCCTGCAGGCAATGGGAGTCATCCTGGGAAATATTTATCTTAGCTGGTAACGCAAAGAGGCAGCCAAAGCCTTAATTTGGCCTTTAGCTATTTTCTCTGAGAAAAATCTGACAGAGGAGAGAGAGCATATGGATGGGGAGGGACACAGAGAGGGCAAATGACCGAGGTTGCAAAGTAGAGCTGGGGATAGAGAGAGGGCAAGAGAAGACAAAATGTAGGAGATGAGTAGAGATGTATAAATGGATGTAGACAAGAATGCCTTGTTGGTGGTGGGATGGGGAGTGGGTGAATATCCAGCGGGGGAAGGAGATGGATGTGGCAGTGGAAGACCTGTAGGGTAGAGACAAGGGAGGAGACAAAGGCATGGGGTTGGAGGTGAGGAAACCACAGAAAAGATTACATGCGGTTGTGTGAGTGTGTGTTTTGGCGCAGGGGTGGGTGGGTGGTGGTATATAGTTGGTCGGTTGATGGCATGTTTTTATATCTTTGTGGAGACCAATAGTGGTGACATTTGGCTGGTTCCCAGGAGAACTCAAAATGTTTCCTTTTGATCACTTTAAGTTTAAGAGTATACTTAGTTTAGGTGTAGACATTAATTAACTGGATTAATAATCATGTCAATTAAAGGTTCTCACAAGCACAAGGATACTAAGATAAACATTGCATAAATATTTTATAAAATAATTCTGGAGAATTTACGTTAGGCCAAAACATGTAACATGATGTTAGAGGTTTTATGCAACGTCAGTAGCCATCAATTATCATTATCAGTTGACTGGTTGGGCACTGTGTTACTATAGTTTTTTATCCATATCTTGCAGTTTATTAGATTGTTTTTATTTACAGCACTCTGAGAAAGTTGTAGAGGGTACACATAGGAGTGTTATAAATGTAAATAAGAAGCTGTATTGGAATGTATTGTATCAGTAATCATTTTAATACAAATAGCATTCAACTGCATGCTCCTGTAAGAAGTAGATACCATAATAAAGTATTGGCAGGAATGTCTCCACCTGCCATCTTACCTTTTGAGATGTGCACTTATGTCTTAGCCCTATTCCAATACAGCTTCTTATTTATGAAACCCATATGCCAGCCAAATTAATGATTTTAATGAAACCCTCAAACTAAAGTGTGCATCATATTTACATTTATAACACTCTTATGAAGCACTATTTGTACTATCTACAACTTTTTCAAAGTGTCACGAATGAGCTAGTAAAAGCAAGCTAATAACTTATAATAAGATTGATAAAAAAAAAGTACAGTAACACAATATCTCAGTCAACTCATTAAGATAATTGATGGCTGTTGTTTTCTCTTATATGTAAAGGCAAAGTTGTATAAAACATCCGAAATCATCTTACAGGATTAGTACATTTGCCTCGCACCTCTGGGGTTGCGGGTTTGAATCACGCCTCTGCCCTGTGTATGTAGAGTGTGCATGTTCTCTCCATGCTTCGGGGGCTTCCTCCGGGTACTCTGGTTTCCTCCCCCAGTCCAAAGACATGCATTGTTGGATGACTGGCATCTCTACATTGTCCGTAGTGTGTTACTGGGTGTGTGGGTGTGTGTGTGTGATCTGCGATGGGTTGGCACCCCATTCAGTCCCCTGGGATAGGCTCCAGGCTCCCTGCAACCCTGTGTAGGATAAGCGGTACAGAAAATGGATGGATGGATGGATGGCTGTTTTAACATAAGCCTTTCATAAATTCTCCAGAATTGCTTTATAAAATACTTACACAGTGCTTATGAATGTGTTATAAAGGTACTATGTAGGTACCCTTCAAATAAAGTTTTACCATGATTTTTAAATCTTTTGTTACTTTTTGTACTAACTGTATTTTTTTTTCTAATTTGTTATAAAATGAAGTTGATCTCATGTCAGTAAAATATCTGCTCAGAGCAAATTTCCAGTCTTTCTGTACATAGTCAATATCTAACTGGTTCTCTGCCTGCAAGTCAGTCAGGTTACCTGTCAATTCAGTGGGCTTATCTGCTTCTATCATCAGTATTCATGTGTCTAGGCATCTAGTCAAGGCAGGATATGTGATTTCAGGGGGTGTGGATTTAAAGGAAAACCTGCTTGAGGGTGTTTTTTAAATTTTTTTATTTAAAAGCTAAAACAGCTAGCATCAGCTAACTCCAGTCAAAACACCTTTAACTATTCAACTAATGACTAATGTTAATTTAATGTGGGATAAGCCGGATTGCGTCTGTTTGATGTGGTGGTGACTGTAAGTGTGAGTTGTGGTGGAAGGGCTGAATGGCTGTGGTAATGTGAGCTTATCTCAGTGCTAAGCGCTGAAAATAATTGTGGACAGAAACCTGCACAGCACACACCTGGACCACTTCACCAGTAAAATGCATGAATAGTGCAACAGCACACACAGAACAAACTAAAGTTGTGCAGCTGCAGTTAAATGAACTGAATGGGACTCATGCTGTTGGTATGTCTGGTATGGAGGCATTAATAAAGAGACCACATGTAAAGGAAAAACACTCACTCAGTAAATATTAAAGCCTTCTTCTTCTTCTTCTTCTTCTTCTTCTTCTTCTTCTTCTTCTTCTTCTTCTTCTTCTTCTTCTTCTTCATAAACCAATAAGTGGGGGTGGGAGGTCTTAATAGCGTTCAAAACAGTGTTACTATGAATGCAGACTTTAATACACTGAAAAAGACACAATTAGCACTATTAGCATCACATAAATATATATAAATTCCTACATTCTTTTGAATGTCCATGTAATAAAATTAAATATTAGATGCCACGAGTGTACCTTCTGCCATCATTTACACATTTGAATGACCATGTAATACGAAGCAATGTGATAACATGAAATTAAAAATGACCTTATATGGCCATTGTTTCGCCTCAGGACAGCTGTCATTTGCTGCTGTTGTCAAGCAACTGTTTGATGACGTACACAGCAGCACTTCACCTTCATGTGTTTGCTGAGAGTAGGCTAATGGTTAGAGGCAGGAATTTGGAGAATAGTTGCTGCAAGCCTTTTATAATCGACCAATTGGTGTGCGAGAAGGCGGGAATTACAGAGAAGGGTTAAAGCAATAGAAATATGCGCACAAATGATGCAGTATTAGACCATAAGCACATCATAATGAAACTAAAGCCGAATCCCGGACATTTTCTCAAATTTAGAAATCCCGGCCGGATGCTTTTTTAAGGTCCGAAAAAGAGGACGTATGGTCACCCTAACAAAAGCATTTCAGAGAACAATTTGTGTTAATTTCTACCAAATTAACTTTGCACAAAATTTGTTTGCGCAGACACCAGGAGGTTCCTCATGTGAGTCACAACTGCCAAGAGAGAACCAGAACTATAATCAAGCAGCTGTCTATATTGTGTTATGTCAAAATATTCATTTATTTTCTAAAAGATTGTAATCCTGATAGTATTCCTAGTTTTTACAAAATGTACTTGTAATCTGATTACTTTGTTTTTGACTGTAACGGATTACAGTTACCAGTTTTTTGTATCCTGATTACGTAATGCTGTTACATGTATTCCGTTACTCCCCAAGCCTGTTGAATATAGTATAATTTATCTAGCATTCCTATTATAAGATAAACCTACATTGTTAAACCAATTTCAAGCCTTTTTAATTTATTATTATTATTACTATCTATCTATCTATTTATTTATTTATTTATTTATTTATTTATTTATTTTTGTTTTTACTCATTTCAAGCTTCAGATAATCTTGATCTATCGGCAGATGATTCTGCTAATTTAAAGCAGATATTTCTAGAAAAAAAGCAAAATTATCTGCCAGTAAAATAAGAAAATTTCAAGCTTGATATGACTAAAAAAATGTCTTATATTTGGTTTATTGCAATCTATTATAATTCCCATTTTCCCAGGAAAAACTAGATAAATACTAGATAAATTTGACTATATTCAAGATATTTACACTTGCTAAGATGTCATGTTTTCTGCAGTGAGATTATGTCTGGGTGGAAGAAAGCATGTGGAAGAAAGCATGTTCAAAGTAATTATGAAAAATTCAGATATTGGCTGGATGTATTATGGGTCACCAGGAAGAAATTTAAGACACGATACAGATTTTTTTATTGTAATTTCTTTCAAAATTGTAATTATTAAGGTTTATATTAGTCTGTAACCTACTCTTAAGTATGCTGTACTTATCTTTCTCCAGTGAATGCAAAGAGACTTTAGAGCAGCTTTTGGTTTTGGTTTTGTGCTTGGGCTTCCACAAACATGTGTTGTGAATATCAGACTCTGATAGATCCCTGTTTTATTTAAAGAATAACATTTATCTATCATAACTGCTAATCCTAGAGGTCCACATACTTTTGCCACTCACAGATATGTAATATTGGATCATTTTCCTATTATACCAAGTATAATATTTTTGTCTAATTTGTGTAATTGGGTTCTCAGTGTCTACTTTTAGGACTGTAAAAATCTTATGATGTTTTAGGTCATATTTATGCAAAAATATTGAAAATTCTAAAGGGTTCTTACTGAAATACTAAAAGGACTTTTGACTTTACTTTATTAAAAGCTGTTTGAAGATTACATTTTAACCATTTAGATTTTTTTCAGTGCACTGGCTAATGGCCATTCAAATTTAAGGACATACAGTACTGTGCAAAAGTTTTAGGCACCCTATTTTTTTTGTACAAACTTTGTTATAGATTTTTTATTTTATGACTTCTACATTATCGAGTCAGTTCAAAAACATTTTAGATTCCCAAACATTAGTTTTCTAGCACAAAATTAAATGTTACAGAAAAATGTTTGTATGTCATTAAAGAAAGCAGCATATTACATAAGAGACCACTTTTCAGACAAAAAACACAGTGAAGGCTGCTGGGTTTTGCTGCAAAAATAAGAAGCAAGTGCAACAGTCAAAGTCTCCAGAAGAACTGTGGCTGGTTCTGCAAGATGCTCAATAAAACGTACCAGCTAATTTCCTAACAAATTGTACGGAGACTACTATTTTAATTTTTATTTTATTGACTTTGTTTCATTTACTACTGTTTACTGCTCTTTACGTTTTTTTGTTTTTTTTTAATGTAGAAACATTTAATTTCATTATTTTGAAGGCATCTTTGCTCTACAGCATTTCTTTGCATGTGCCTAAAACTTTTGCACAGTACTGTATGTGTATGAACAGCTTGCAGTACAAGGAATTTTATTTTATTTTTTTCAGTTTGAGATTTTCATTTTGCCATAATTTCATCAACAGTTGGTTTAAATTGAAATCATTTTATTTTGTCAGGGTGTAATTTGTGCCTTGTTTATTTAAAATCCCTTCATCAGTAAATTTGTTGTAGCCAGTATAAGGCAGTTAATGTGCAATACACACTGTAATGATAAGGCAATTTCTTTTACCTGGCACCATGGCTACATCCGTCTCTTATGTTTGTGGAAAAGGATCTAGAACTAGAACCTTGGGTTCCATTGGTTCCTTTTTGGGCCAGTTCTCGGCACTTTCAAATTTCTGCACTAAAATTGGCAGTGTAGTGTCTTCTTTACAATCAGGAAATGCAGCTAAACAGCAGTGTGCTGTGGCAGAAGGGAAGATGGAGGACGTGTTGTAGCAGGTAGAGTTATATGAGGTACAGTAACTACAAACATCATGAGTGACATAACATGGCACTGCTTTTTTGCAATATTGTTATTTTACTGGAACAGTCCTAGACTGGACTAGAATTTTTATTCAGTACCCTTCTCTCGAATAGCATGCCTTTCCATCATTTAAGTACATGCACAATAAATAGTGCATTTAATGAACTCTTTTATACTATGAGAGACAATGAGAACAAGTGCATGAAGCGTGGATTATGTAAGCGCCTGTGGTGCTGGAAGGGCAAATTACATCGCTGTCTCTTCTACTGAGCATCAGACTGACACACACACTGGCACTGTCCCAATCACGTCCTTCCCCAGAGCTCAGTCTAACTCCACACACACACACACACACACACACACACACACACACACACACACACACACACACACACACACACACACACACACACACACACACACTTCAGATCTATTTGCTACTTGTCTTTATTATGTGAAATATTATGTGCTCATGATATTTAAATGCCACATCCTGACAGCTAATAACTAAGGTGCAGATTGTTTCTTTTTAACTTATTCTGCTTAAGCAGGAACAATTTAACATGCTTTTAGAATATTTAGATTCCCTCAGTGAAGAGGGTTGTAAGGATTGATTAAGCAATTAGCTCAGGATTTATTAAGAGCCCCCTTGGCAGTGCCCTGGGAGACACACTTCTCAATTAGGAGGCAATGGGTGCAGTAAGTGCAGGGCACATTTTGTGCTATGTGTGGGAGAGAGCAAGCTTTTAATTAAATTATCATCCCCATCCTAATGATTAATGTTTGTGTTTGAACCTTGCCTTAAGCAAGCTTAGGACAACAGTAATGTGCGTGAAAGAAATGACACACGTACGTACACACACACACACACACACACACACACACACACACACACACCCACACACACACACACACACACGCACAAAGCAGTATAAATCTCAACACAGAGATGAACAACAACAAAAATTGAACATACACATGTTGAGGCTTATATGCATGACTTGAATTGAAATACTGTGTATTTAAGAGTGTGGTGTATGTGTATGCGTGAGAGAGGGTGTGCCGACAAATACTTTGTACTGTGCTGCTACTGTGTCCTTAAGGATAGTCAGTGATTATTAATGTGTGGGATTTGAACATCAATTTTCACAGTGTATTGTAAATAAAATGAGAAGCTGCCTCAGCTTTTTCTATTACTATCATGGCAGAGCATACTTTATAAAAAAGAGACATGTTAAAGGCAACTTTAATTGAACAGTATCAACCACAAGATGGATAAATTCACAAAGGTAGTCTCCACTCAAATGCTTGAATCAGACACTTGAAGACACACATCTCCATGGAGTGATAATATATAGTCCCTTTATATTTACTGTGTTCCTGCCCCCCGCCTCAATCTCTCTCTCTCTCTCTCTCTCTCTCTCTCTCTCTCTCTCTCTCTCTCTCTCCCAGCGGCATGTCTGCTCTCAGTCTCCTCTACATCTGCAAGTGATCTCCTCCAGCCCTGAAACACTCTTTACCCTGAGAAAAAAAAAGAAGAAAGGAGGGGGAAAAAGAAAGAAAGGGGAAAACAGAGAGTTTACTGCATCCTGGCACATCCTGCCTTAATGAGAAACCCCCCATCTGTCCCCAGCAGGACAGACAGAGAGAGGGACGGTCATGCCAAGCAGCAGAAAAGAGGACTGAGTGAGATGGAGGGGGCTTGCTGCAGTGACCCCTCTGTATGGCGGCTTCTCATTAGCTGAAGCTAGGGAAGCTTGTTAACCTCGCTAATCGAAACGGGAACTAGGATAAAGCCCTGGAATTTACTGCCAGCTTGTCTCACATCAAAGGACACTGTGTAGTCCTAGTGTGCATGCACGCATGCG
Source organism: Cranoglanis bouderius (assembly GCA_023630585.1). Classification (NCBI taxonomy): domain Eukaryota; kingdom Metazoa; phylum Chordata; class Actinopteri; order Siluriformes; family Cranoglanididae; genus Cranoglanis; species Cranoglanis bouderius. The sequence continues at coordinate 15,821,649 of CM042537.1, forward strand.
TATGTGTGTGTGTGCATTATGGAGTAAATTTGGTTACAAATTTATTAAACAAGACACACAAGCAAAATAGTAAACATAAAAAAAGAATTCAATGCAAATGTAGTGTTTTATCCATCCATCCATTTTACCACTTATCCTACACAGGGTCGTGGGGAGCCTGGACAGGGGGGCCAACCCATCGCAGGGCACAATCGCACACACATTCGCACACAATTTGGAAATGCCAATCAGCCTACAACTCATGTCTTTGAACTGGTGGAGGAAACTGGAGTACCCAGAGGAAACCCCCAAAGGACGGGGAGAACATACAAACTCAGCACACACAGGGTGGAGGTGGGATTCAAATCCCCCAACCCCGGAGGTGCAAGGCAAATGTGCTAACCACTAAGCCACCATGCCCCCTGTTATGTTTTGTTTAATTAATTAATTAAGTATGTAATTGGTTAGTTAATTAGTTAATTAGTTTAATAAGTTAGTTAGTAACCTTTATTTAACCAGGATAAAAACTCATTGAGATAAAATCTCTTTTAGAAGAGTGACCTGGCCAAGAAGGCAGCAAAAAACTCAACAACAACAAGTACATGCTTGTACTCCTAAGTTCAACATGACAGTTAACACATTAAGAAAAAGAGAAAAATCACCCATCTCCCCAGAGAGGGGACAATAAGTGAAAATAAATAAATAAAACTAATAGAGGTCTTAAAAGAATTAAATACTCCAAAACTGGATTTTGGAGTAACCAACTCACTCCTTGCCATGCCCATTCCGTAGACCACCACTCAAACTGGTTCATTAATATGGACTGAGTACTTAACAGCAGATATCACTAGAATGAAATTGTAGCTAGTCATCTTTTTCCTTAAATTACATAAGCACTGCTAAGAAATATGATTTGTTTCTATTTTATCATTAGCTACTGCCATGTTTGTGAATGTGATTATATGAGTGCTTTGACCACATAGGGTAGTTGACCCTTGTCAACTTATTTTCATAATGTTACTGTTAGTAGGGAATTTACCACTGACACCAAAAGAAAGAACAATGTTGTAGTATTTTTCAGTTGAGAGATTTTCTTCTGACCAGGAATTGATTTGGTAGAGGTGATGAAAGGTTTACAAAAGAATTAGCCAGAATTAGCCATCTGCTTATGTCAGCTCTCCTTAACCTCAACCACAGAAGCTGGACTGACTTCTTTCCTGCTCACTCCACCTCTTGGAACCTGAGTGTGTGCAAAACTGGATCTAGTTGTGTAGGCCTACTGCTACGATCCACCACAAGTGAAAATTGTCAGAAGCAAAAGAAATAAAAGAAACATTTCAGAAGAGCAAAACAATCTTTTTAAATATTATTTAATATACTTCACATTTAATTGTATGTTCCTTGAGGATATTGCCGTTTAACTAAACTGAGCCCAATGATTCCACAGTCATGATGCCCATGATTCAAATCATCAGAAAAACATAAATAATAAGATTTTGTTTATAAATCCAATTGCCCCTGGTTAATCTTTGTTACAGAGCATACAAAGGGAAGAGGCAGCCATTAGGTTGTGTTTTTTTGGTAACAATCCAAGTGCAGTAATTCATCATTCATAATAGGTTCAGGTTGTTTACTTTTATTCAAATACAAAGTTCCACAAAACATCAATAGAAGATTTGCAGCTATTGCACTTTTCATATATGCAAAATGACGGCAACTTCTGTCTTTTTCCCTCCGCAGTGAGCTTCATTAAACTAAAACAAAGATACAGTGTACAGCGCAGGAGCCTCCCATAACTGACAGCCCATTACCAAGCCTGCAGCAACTTGCCTTGTTTACCTTAGGCATGTAGCTTCTCTGCCACGACTGTCAATTTTCCATTTCACACTGTTTCCCATGCCTCACTCTCTCTCACTGATCTGAGCAGTTTAGTACTCTCAGCTTTGATAATTAGGAACGTGGCTTAGTATGAGTAACTGACCCTTTATCAGACACTCTCTGGAACCCTGTGCACTCAAATAACCCAAAAGCATTGTGGGAATTGTTGGCAGTAAAGGAGCAGGGAGTGGCTTTTGCTGTGTGTAAACTGGGAGATCCTCAGGTGCGGAAAGAAAGTCTGTAGAGAGGAACGTGTAATCCATGCAGTGAGTGTGTCTTGTTGCCTTATGGGATCCCACCTGTCACTGGCACTCAGATTGTCTATATAGACTGTCCAAGACAGGTATAAACACTGTCTGCTGGGGCAAAAATGTGTTTTATTGTATTACATGACCTCCTCCTTCACCTCACCACTGCCACGCTACTACACTACACTACACTACACACACACACACACACACACACATACACACACACACACACACACACACCTTCTGTTTATGCTCTAGGTTCTCTGTATTCCCTGTATTCTCCAGTTATTCTATATCCAATAAGTGACTGAAATAAACATTTGCTCTTCGGATTCAAACACAGCAGAATTCCCAATTTTGAATACATTTTCAACAGTGTCCATTTGTATCCACAATGACTTTTCTAGTGTTAATATTTATGGCATTATGTGCCTTGTCAGGTTCCATACAAGAGCCAGCAGGGACATGGTGAAGTGTTTCTCCCCATCACAACTGATGGCTAAGCATTAATGAACTCTGACATCAGTCAGCCAGAGGAGCAAGTGTCCAGTGTTGAAACCCATTGTGACCTCCCATTCTCTCTCTGACTGGCCTCAAACAGCTTGTAGATGTCTCACTGGTGAAACGAGACAGAATCATTCTCAGCATGACCTCACTGCAGTTCAAACAGGAAGGGCTCTTATGCTTTTTTATTATAGGAATGAACAGAATTTAATGTTGGTGATGCACTGGTATGTATTTTTCTTCTGTCCTGTAGAATTAGTTTGTGAGCTATGAATTGAAACAAGTCAGGTGTAGACCTGTAAGGCAATAATAATGCTATGTGGTAGTAATGAGTAACTGTACAAGCAGGCCTATGATTTTATGTACAGTATACAGTGGGGGAAAAAGTATTTGATCCCCTGCTGATTTTGTACGTTTGCCCACTGACAAAGAAATGATCAGTCTATAATTGTAATGGTAGGTTTATTTTAACAGTGAGAGACAGAATAACAACAAAAAAATCCAGAAAAACACCTTTCAAAAAAGTTATAAATTGATTTGCATTTTATTGAGTGAAATAAGTATTTGATCCCCTATCAATCAGGAAGATTTCTGGCTCCCAGGTGTCTTTTACACAGGTAACGAGCTGAGTTTAGGAGCACTCTCTTAAAGGGAGTGCTCCTAATCTCAGTTTGTTACCTGTAAAAAGACACCTGTCCACAGAAGCAATCAATCAATCAGATTCCAAACTCTCCACCATGGCCAAGACCAAAGAGCTGTCCAAGGATGTCAGGGACAAGATTGTAGACCTACACAAGACTGGAATTGGCCACAAGACCATCGCCAAGCAGCTTGGTGAGAAGGTGACAACAGGTGGTACGATTATTCGCAAATGGAAGAAACTGTCAGTCTCCCTCGGTCTGGGGCTCCATGCAAGATCTCACCTCGTGGAGTTTCAGTGATCATGAGAACGGTGAGGAATCAGCCCAGAACTACACGGGAGGATCTTGTTAATGATCTCAAGGCAGCTGGGACCATAGTAACCAAGAAAACAATTGGTAACACACTACGCCATGAAGGACTGAAATCCTGCAGCGCCCGCAAGGTCCCCTGCTCAAGAAAGCACATGTGCAGGCCCGTCTGAAGTTTGCCTGAATGATTCAGGGGAGAACTGGGTGAAAGTGTTGTGGTCAGGTGTGGTCAGATCTCTTTGGCATCAACTCAACTTGCCGTGTTTGGAGGAGGAGGAATGCTGCCTATGACCCCAAGTCATAACATCATCCCCACCGTCAAACATGGAGGTGGGAACATTATGCTTTGGGAGTGTTTTTCTGCTAAGGGGACAGGACAACTGCACCGCATCAAAGGGACAATGGACGGGGCCATGTACCGTCAAATCTTGGGTGAGAACCTCCTTCCCTCAGCCAGGGCATTGAAAATGACCTCAATGACTTGGAGAGGATCTGCAAAGAGGCGTGGGACAAAATCCCTCCTGAGATGTGTGCAAACCTGGTGGCCAACTACAAGAAACGTCTGACCTCTGTGATTGCCAACAAGGGTTTTGCCACCAAGTACTAAGTCGAAGGGGTCAAATACTTATTTCCCTCATTAAAATGCAAATCAATTTATAACTTTTTTGAAAGACGTTTTTCTGGATTTTTTGTCGTTATTCTGTCTCTCACTGTTAAAATATACCTACCATTAAAATTATAGACTGATCATTTCTTTGTCAGTGGGCAAACATACAAAATCAGCAGGGGATCAAGTACTTTTTTCCCCCACTGTACATATAGTGCAGTATTTTGTTAATAAGAGAGTAGTGTTTAACCTAATTCTGATGACTAACACTGATTGTAATTAATAAAAAGTAATGTATATGAATTAACTTATTTATTTGTTTGTTTACTTACTTACAGTGGGGGAAAAAAGTATTTGATCCCCTGCTAGCTACAAACTAGCTTTGTAAATGTCAGTTTCAGCTGGCTACTATTAGCCACAGTGCATCCCACCCTTTAGCGTTTAGCTGAGCAGTAAACACTCCTAGACATAGGCACTCCTCACAAATCCCACTATGTCACTCAATTTTTAGCTTGGATGAGTGTGTATACTGAAATGACCCACCTTTCTGAGACTAGTAGCGTTACATTGAATATATTAACACATATCATGTGCTACTGTATATTCACACAGATTACTAAACTGAAAGAAGGGCAACCATTATACACGGTTATTTATAATTTAATATAAAGGGGCTGACAAGTAAATTACATTCTGTACAGTTAAAATGCTTTCAAAAGAGAGATTAAAAAATAAAATAAACAAAACTGTCAGTGCACTTGTCACTTTGAGCATGTCAGACTAAAAAAGAATACATACACGCCTCTGGCAAACTTTGACCTTTCCAGGATCCTGCACCGACTTACTAATTAACACACACACACACACACACACACACACACACACACACACACACACACACACACACACAGACACACACACACACACACGCACAGACACATACTTTTGCTTGGTTCATTAAGGAGACATGCAGATGAGCAGATTAACATCATCTGCATAATGTAAATGTGCTTGTCTCTGTGCTGACAGGCATGTTGGTCAGTTCTTACCTCCCTGCCCATCTGTTTGAAATTTGTCATTATTCTCACAAATATTAAGAGCGTAATACTTGTCAGTTCTCAGCACAATAAGCACAATAGGCCACAGCTTCAGCTATGCCTCTAATTAAGGCCAGACAAACAATAACATGGCATAAGTACATCAGGACTACTAATTTCATGTATCTCACCTAATAAAACATTCCATAAACTGAAACTAGATCTTTCTAAGAATATGTATTTGCCATATACACACACATCATGTTTCCCAATGTTTAATAATTATAATGTTAAGTGTTGAAGTAGGTGAATATTTTGGCTTAAACTGGAATTTACAGGCTGTGAAAAAGTATTTGCCTGATTTCTTCTGTTTTTGTGTATATCATACTAAATTGTTTCAAAAATTAAAACAAAATCTAAGATAAAACAAAGGCAACCTGAGTAAACACAAAATTTTAGCATGTTTGCCTCACACCTCCAGGGTTGGGGGTTCAATTCCCACCACCCTGTGTGTGCAGAGTTTGCATGTTCTCCCCATGCTTCGGGGGTTTCCACCAGGTACTCCGGTTTCCTCCCCCAGTCCAAAGACATGCGTTGTAGGTTGATTGGCATCTCTAAATTGTCCGTAGTGTGTGAATGGGTGTGTGAGTGTGTGTGCGACCCAGCCACTGGGGGTTGGACTCAGTGCCAGTTCCAAGATAAAATTGGAGGGCTGCATCAGGAAGGGAATCCGGTGTAAAAACCTGTCAAGAATCTAAAAAGAATCTAAAAGCGGACCCTACCATAGCATGGGAATAACACTAAGAAGAAGAATGTCATTTATTGAAGCAAAAAAGTTATCCAATACCAACTGGGCCTGTGTGAAAATGTATTTGCCCCATAGTTACGAATTCTCCAAATCTATGAAACTGCATTCATAATGGACGCAACCAGGCCTGATTACTGCAAACCCTGTTCAATCAAATGAACACTTAAATAGAACTTTTTCAACAGCATTAAGTTAGAAGTTAAAAGATCTTACCCAGTAATACACTATGCCAAAATTGAAAAAAATTCCAGAAATTATGAGGAAGAAGGTGATTGTAATAGATCAGTCTGAGAAGGCCTACAAAGCTATTTCAAAGGCTCTAGGACTCCAAAGTACCACAGTGAGAGCCATTATCTCCAAACAGAAAAACTCGCCACAGTAATGAACCTTCCCAGAAGTGGCCTACCTTCCAAAGTTCCACATAACTCCACTATCAGAAAGACACTGGGCAAAACTGGCATCCATGGAAGAGTGGCAAGGTGAAAACCACTGCTAACTCAAAAGAACAGAAGGCTCCTCTGAATTTTGCCAAAACACACCTTGATGATCATCAAATCTTTTGGGAGAATGTTCTGTGGACTGATGAGTCAAAAGTGGAACTGTTTGGAAGACAGGGGTCCCGTTACATCAGGCATAAACCAAACACAGAATTCCACAAAAAGAACATCATACCTACGGTCAAGCATGGTGGTGACAGTATGGTGGTGTGGGGATGCTTTGCTGCTTCAGGGCCTGGGCAACTTGCAACAATTGAGGGAAATATGAATTCTGCTCTCTACCAGAAAATCCTAAAGGAGAATGTCCAGTCTTCAGTCCATAAGTTGAAACTCAAGCAGAACTGGATTATGCAGCAAGACAATGATCCAAAGCATAGGAGTTAGTCCTAGTCCTAGAAGCAAGTGAAAGACTGATCTCCAGTTATCGGAAGCATTTGGTTGCAGTTATTGCTGCTAAAGTTGGCACAACCAGATTTTAAGTTTAAGGGATCAATTAGTTTTTCACATTGGTGATAAGTGTTGGATAACTTTTTTTGTTTGCTTCAATAAAAAAAAAATGTACTGTGTGTTGGCTTTGCTTTATGTTGTTATTTGTAACTACAATACTGTGCAAAAGCTTTAGGCACCCTATTTTTTTTAGTACAAACTTTGTTATAGATTTTTTATTTTATGACTTCTACATTATCAAGTCAGTACAAAAAACATTTTAGATTCCCAAACATTAGTTTATCTAGCACAAAATTAAATGTTACAGAAAAATGTTTGTATGTCATTAAAGAAAGCAGCATATTACGTAAGAGACCAATTTTCAGATAAAAAACACAATGAAGGCTGCTGGGATTTTCTGCAAAAATAAGAAGCAAGTGCGAAAGTCAAAGTCTCCAGAAGAACTGTGACTGGTTCTGCAAGATGCTCAATAAAACTTACCAGCTCATTTCCTTATAAAACTGCACAAACTGTACCAGAGACTACTATTTTTATTTTTATTTTTTTGTCACCAAATATTGACTTTGTTTCATTTACTACTATTTACTGCTCTTTACAGTTTTTTTTTTATGTATAAACATTTAATTTCATTATTTTGAAGGCATCTATGCTCTACAGCATTTCTTTGCATGTGCCTAAAACGTTTGCACAGTACTGTAATTAGTATGAGATATACACAGAAACAGAAGAAATCGGGATGGGGCAAATACTCTTTCACAGCAATGTATACAGTTCTTGTACCATGCAGTGTCAGAAACTAATAAAACAAGTTTCTTTGAGATTATTTAACAATTCCATGCAGTTTTGAGACTCTAAGTTTTATTTCACTTACTACAGCTACATAAACCTTGTAGCTTCACTTCAGAACTAAAAAAGCAAATGCTGGCCATCAAACACATCTTGACTGATCTACTAGATTTGGCATAAAAGAAAAATTATGCCATTTTTGGTCAGAATATTCCTTTAGGCGTCATACTCGTACAATCCACTATAGAGTTCTATTTATTTATATTTAAATATTTAATATATAATATTATTATATATAATATATAAAATATAATATACAGTATATTTATTTGTTTACATATTATGGGATATTATTTATTTGTTTACATATTATACATATTATTACCTTTCCATATACATTTTATTCTTTTTTATTCTTCTGATTTTTGTTGTTGTTGTTGTAGCTCTGCAGATTGCACTTATATTTATATTTACACAGTTTATGCAGGGACACACACAAACACACACACTCACACACACACACACACACACACACACACACACACACATATATATATATATATATATATATATATATATATATATATATATATATATATATATATATATATATATATATATATATGTCCCAGCATAAACTGTGTAAATAAATCTAAATATAAGGTAATTTGATTAAACATTTAACAGTGTGTCCAATATTACACAATTTATCTATCATCACTTGAGTTATTTGAATTTTTATGTGAATAACATTTTCTATAGAAGCCTAAAGAGGTGCTGGCCCGAGTCCTGAGTCCACAAGCCTATCAGAATAAAAGAAGACAAGTTCTCACCCTTTAAAGGGAGGGTTAAATAAACAGTGTGCTTTTGTTTCACTGCTGCCGGTCCCCTAATAATAACTACCAGCACCCCTTTAACAGCAGATCGCCTTCTGAAAAGGTGCACCTAAGAGAGCCACAATAATGGGAGTTTAAAGAGTGTGTTTAAAGCACTTGAATGGACTAAAGGGCATTGTGTTAGTTGTGTGTGTGCGCATGTGTGTGAGGGTCTTGAGAGCTGTTTGATTCCCTACTGTGGGATTAGTGAAATGCAAACCCCATAATTGCAATGATCTAATAATCTGCTCCTGATGGGCTGAGCCAAGCCACTGCCCCCACCATCACCATTTCACTCTTAAACACACACACACACACACACACACACACACACACACACACATACAGAGAGAGAGAGAGAGAGAGAGAGAGAGAGAGAGAGAGAGAGAGAGAGAAAACAGAGTTAGCTAATTGAGAAAGAAATTTTGGAATACTGTTAGTCCGTACCTAATACATTTTACTTTTTAAACAAATCAACTGTTCACATTCTCTCTTTGTTCTGTATCATCGGACTGATCATATTTTAATAAAGTGATTAACTAGCAATATTTTTAAATCAGTGAACCAGAATGGAATGTATTGTGGGAATACAATCATTTTAAAACATGGATGGCTAAAGATGGCACTGATAGTTTTGAAACCTTCTATATGAGAACATTTGACTCATTGTTCCTGTGTGAAAACTATGCCTGGCCAGCTTCCATGAAGATATTACTCAGTGCACAGCCAGTAATAGGAAGGAATGTATAGGTGGCAAGAAATAGGTGTCTAATAATCAGTTATTCATTTTTAGTGTATTATTCAATAAGTACCATGAATTACTCAGTAACTACAGTGAAACTAATAGGAAAAATGATGTAGTTACAAGAGTAAGCAATTGCCTTGACTCACCCAAGAGATTTGTGAGTTAAGTCAGGGGTTAAGTACATAATTTTGGTTGTGAAATGCATTTTGTAATTAATTAAAATAGACTGTGTACCACTGTGAACTGAAAGTATCTAAAATGGTGCCAATGTTCTCAGTCAAAGAACAGTGAAGTTATGTTGACACTGTTGACATTGTTCTAGCTGATGCTGCTTAAAATGAACCGAACCAGACGTAAGTGCTGCATTTTCTCTGTCTCTCTGTCTCTCTCTCTCTCTCTCTCTCTCTCTGTCTTTCTCCAGGTTAACTGAGCTTGACAGGAGGCGTGTGTGCTATGCCACACTAGGAAGGCCGACCCTCGAGGTACATACATGTCTTTGTGAACAGCACATTCTCATTCCGTGTCTCTCCCTCTCTTACCAGTTTTCTGAGGTTTGTGTAAACAGCAGAATGTGACACTCTTCAACGTGCCGAATGTGACTACAACTGACACCTGTCACCAGAATTTACTATGAATTGCTATTTGTTGGCATCTCGGCCACCCCCAGCATCGCTCCCTGCATGGAGGGGTGAGGGGGGCAGAGAGGGGTTTCTGAGATGCCTGTTTTTACCCTCTCTAACAGCTGCGTTAGGGTAGCCTGAGGTGGGAATGTCTGCTTCTGAACACGGTACTCTGTGTCCTTCAAAAGCAATGTGCACAATGTGCATTCACAGCCCATGGCTAAAAAATAAAGGAGAGGGAGAAAGAGAGGAGGGGGAGAGGCAAATAGTGACTTGTGGAGAAGAGAATATTGCAATTTTGTTAAATACTGTTAAATATATTGTTAAATACAATATAAGACAATGCTCTTGGTCTTTGGCAATTTTCCCCAGGACATTTTCCCAAATATATCATTTAATGGTTTGCGTGACTGTGCATATTACTAGAAAACTTTGTTATGAACAGGTTGATGTCCAAATCAAAAGTAATTTCTATACAATGCAATCACATGATCTAATAAAAATAATATACCTCTGTGGCTTGTACAGCAGTAAGAGAAGGCTTTAGAGAGATAGAGAGAGAGAGAGAGAGAGAGAGAGAGAGAGAGAGAGAGAGAGAGAGAGAGAGAGAGAGAGAGAGAGAGAGAGAAACTTGTTTGGTTCAGGAATCATTTAACAACTTCCTCTGGAAATTGAAAAAGGAAATAGTTTGGGGATGGATTGCAGCAGGGGGGGTGAGCAGAGCCCATATGAATACCAGATGAAACGGACGTGCAGCTGACATTGAGAGAGAGAGAGAGAGAGAGAGAGAGAGAGAGAGAGAGAGAGAGAGACCTTCAGGGGGTAATTGGTCAGGAAAAGAGAGCAAAACAGGGATGGAGGAAAGGGTGTTTATGAGGTAATTTACCAAACTCATGTTTTCAACATTTCCCTTTAACTTAATTTTTTTTCTTTGTTCTTGACTAATTACTTCCATCCCTGGTAGAGGCATGGTGGTAAAGTGTGAAAATCTCTCTCTGTCTCTCTCTCTCTCTCTCTCTCTCTCTCTCTCTCTCTCTCTCTCTCACCCTGACACAAAACAGCTGGCATATTTGTTTTCTTAACTACTGTCCAAATTATCCACCATCCATTTTATTAATATCATTGTCACATTCATTCACAGATGCTTTATATATGCCACTGTATGGCTGCATGTGTGCACATGAACAAATGAGTAAAATAGGTCTTAAAAGCAGCCAAATGTAACTGTCCATTAAAACTTCCAGTTTTCCTTCATTCCCACGGTTAGCAATTCTAAGTAACATTGTTATTTCCTGCAGATTGGACTAAGAGATAAAGAGCAGAAAGTAGGCGCAAGCTGAAGTCTGCACTCTACATCCACATCAGATGAGAGCTGCTTTATCATCGAAAGGGGGCTGACTTAAATCATTTAATTACATGCTGCTACGTCTTGCTCATGTGGTTGAGCCCTGTTTCCGATGTGCGTGACTGGCCATTATTGACAATGACAGTGACAGTGTTTACTGTGGCCCATCAGAGGATAAGAAGGTGGAATCAATTTAGAATATAAAAACAAAGACCTGTAAATGTTATGTAAAGCAGGAGGGAAGATTTGAATTGGATCTTCTATGTAAGTCACAAACATAGAGCTGTAACTGGAAGTGGAAGAATAGAGCAAATTTGTGATATTGTAATCTTACAATTTAATATGACCATTTTTGGTTAGATTTGGTTTATTCAGTTGGAAAACTGCTAGATTCTTGAAGCATATCTGAAGAACGGTACTAAAAAAAATAAACATTTTATGCTAAAAAAATCATTAAAAATTATTATTTTTTTAAATTATGAAACATCATCATTCTCTACACAGGTATAGTGGAATGTTAATAGTTTAACTATTTCAGATTTCCCTGTCACTGTACAGGATTGTAAACTATATACAGTAGTATATTTGTCGATGTGTGAATAACAGACCTGTGCTTCAACTTTCACTTGACCTGAAACAGTCTGGGTTACTGGATGATGTAAGATCAGGTGCACATGAATGAAGAAAGGGATAACTATGACATCTCATGAAAGCAATTTAGTTCGACCTGATCCCTGGCTTTAAAAAAGAGATGTGAGTGATCTATGCTTGGCTTTGAAGCCATTCTCTACAGTCTTGAGTCTGGCTCCACTGTGGACCATGGGGTGCCTTAACACAAAGCCAGGAGCTCAGTAGTGTTCCTAATGCTAAATAAACTAATCACTAAATATCCTAAAAGGGCTGAATCTAGCACAAAAAGCAAGGCAGTGGGGAAGAGAAGAGGGGTCTATAGACTTTGGAGGAGATCAGGAGTGGTTAATTTACCTGCTCAGTCTAAAATCAATGTTTCTCTGCTTCAATGTGATATTAAGACGTTCATGCTGTACTGTCAAGAAGCCTTTAATCTTTTTTATTAAATAATTTTATCAAAACGAGTACATTTTACTCAGGGTGGATGACTGAATAAATCTAAAAAATACATAAATTCATTAAGAAATTAGTTATTGTTTACTAAAAGCAGTAATGATTTTGCACTTACAATGATGTTAATCATTAACAGATGGCAACAATTAACAGTTGGTTAATATTACCACAAAATGTTATCATTACTCTGATTGTATGGTGCCACATGTTTTATACACATATTTCTCATACAGCTTACTTTGAAATTATCTGTTTTAATAAGTATTATTTCATAAATGATTAAGGCTGTTTTTTTTTTTTTTTTGTTTTTTTGTTGTTTTTTTTTTGTGGAATCAGACCTTTGGATTCTGTAGTTGTATGTATAAAAATGTGACTTGATGTGCATGTATTTTGGGATACATCTCTGCATATTTGCTATTAACTTGTAGCTGTGAATGCCCTTTCCAGTGACTCATTTACAACATATGAATATAGGCTGGTCTGGAATTGTTTATATGCATTCATTGCAAATAGCAGCATACAAAAGTTTAGTGGCTGAAAATGCTCCATGACTCATACATACACAGTATCTGCTTTGCATGCAAGTTAGAAAAGAAAAGGGAGGGGTCACAACAGGGAGCAAACCCACAAACAGGTAGAGGCGTGGGAGTGTTTGCGATGAGTTTACCAATAGATCAAAGGCTCTGGGCATAGAGAACCTGTCAGAAAAATGTCACACACTCTGTTACTGTCAATTACTTGGAGGTCACCTAGAAAACACACACACACACACACACACACACACACACACACACACACACACACACACACACACACACACACACACACACACACTCTCTCTAAATGTATACAGCATACACATGTACACTGTTGGAAAATATAAGAACTTAAAATGCAAGAAAGAGAAGTTGAAAGTGCTTTCATGAAACATTATATTGGAATAGCTTCTCGGGTTTACAATGTACAATAAAGACAAAGTTATTTTATTTATTTTTAATTTAATACATTAATTTTTAACACTAACATGTAGTAAACCAAAACATGTAGGAATATTTGTATGAAGTGAAATGAATTAAGATACCACACATATGATCAAAAAACACTAATTATGTTTGTACATAATATAGTAAGTACTATATAAAAAAAACAAAAACATTTGCTTTAACCTTTTAATACTCATAACTATACTCCACACTCTACCATACACTATACTAGTCTCAGCATGAACAGTGGACAGAGAGAGAGAGAGAGAGAGAGAGAGAGAGAGTAGTCAGGAAGGTCTCATCTGAAGCCTGTATTGGGCACCCCATTCCAGGATTAAAGCCTCAGGCAAGAGTCCTGTCACTTTCAATTTCAGACAATGTGACAGAACAGGCTTGAGTCCTGAATGGTGATCTAAATTCACGCTGAAGAGAACAGACATACGCCCAGAAAGGGATTCTTACATCATGTGTATTGCCTCAGTATAGATTATTGCCTCTGGCTTTACTGTGAATTCGGTTGTAAAATAAAAGATGTCACATCTGAATTGGCAACAGTGGGGAAATCCTCAGAGTTATAAGTAATTCAGTGTAACGATATGATTGAGATGAGAAAATGAGAATGACTGTGAAATGAATGAAAGTCTCACCTCAGGTCAATTCTTGAGATGTGTGCATCATCATCATCATCATCATCATCGTCATTATTACTCTTTGACAAAATATATACAGTATTGTGCAAAAGTTTCAGGCACATGCAAAGAAATGCTGTAGAGCAAAGTTTCCTTCAAAATAATGAAATTAAATGTTTCTACATTTAAAAAACAAACAAACAAATAAAAAAACCCCGTAAAGAGCAGTAAACAGTAGTAAATGAAACAAAGTCAATATTTGATGTGACAAAAAATTTAAATAAAAATAAAAATAGTAGTCTCTGGTACAATTTATGCAGTTTTATAAGGAAATGAGCTGGTAAGTTTTATTGAGCATCTTGCAGAACCAGCCACAGTGCTTCTGGAGACGTTAACTGTTGCACTTGCTTCTTATTTTTGCAGCAAAACCCAGCAGCCTTCATTGTGTTTTTTGTCTGAAAAGTGGTCTCTTATGTAATATGCTGCTTTTTTTAATGACATACAAACATTTTTCTGTAACATTTAATTTTGTGCTAGAAAACTAATGTTTGGGAAACTAAAATGTTTTGGGTGATATCAGCTAATGACCTAACACAACACCTATGGTTTGTTGTGTTTATGTCTTTCTAGAGCAAGTCAATGTTGCTATTACTAAACTCAGTAATGAAATGTGATGTGGTCACGCGAAATGAACATAAGATTGTCTCCAAAGCAAAATGAAATTGTGCACAATCTACAATCTCAAGGCTGTAAAGAAAATAAAACAGACATTAAAAAGTCTTCATAATGTAATGGCATACTCAAGCAATAAAGTAATTAGTAAACTGGTAAAATGTTTTTGTTTTACATTCTGTCAGAAGAAAGAAAAACAACAAAACAAAACAGAAAAGTCCTACAGACATACAGGTTTTATTATAAAAAGAAATTATACATAGTCTAAAATGCAGAAGGGGAAAACTCAGAAATTGTTTTTATTACACACCAAATTTACCCCATGAAGCCCATGGTAAATTAGCTGATGAGCTAACTGGGGCAAAGGCTAAACCCTGCCTATGCATGGATAATTAACATGGTCAGATTAAATATTGATATTTTATAGATATATGGATATAAAAGTGTATTTTATACATTACAATACCTATAATACGGTAGTCAGATTTTGGCAGATTTAAGATTTTGTAAACTTAACAAGTTCCTGGATTTTTCATTTGATTGTTACATTGTTCTGTGATTAGACAGCATCTTGGAAACTTCAGAAACAGAAAGCCTGCTTGTTGTTCCAAGTTCCAAATATTGAAGAGATGACAGAAATCAGTGGAGAGGTCAGAATTGCAAAGCCTGTTCCAGATTACGTCAATTTGCCCTAGTCATAAAGTCTGTTACATAAATGCATCTATTCCCAAATTTCACAAGCTAAATAAATAACCAAAAAAAAAAAAAAACAGCACTGCAGGAGAAATTGCCCAGTGTTTTTTGTCTTTTTGTATGGACAATGAGAAATGTAGATGTATGCACACTTGTTTGTTTTTTTCTTTGCTTGTTAATAATAATAATAATAATAATAATAATAATAATAATAATAATAATAATAATAATAATAATAATGTTGTTGTTGTTGTTGCTGTTATTATTATTATTATTATTATTATTATTATTATTATTATTATTATTATTATTATTATTATTGCCACAGGTGTGTGTGTGTGTGTGTGCGTGTGTGTGTGTGTGTGTGTGTGGCTATACCTCACATCTGCTGAAACACACCGAAATATTTTTTCCGCTGGCCAGTAGGCTTTTCTCTTCATAGACTACTAAAAGGCTTTGAAACACCGTCGTTATAATTAAACGATACAGCCTAACGGACAGCTGTGTGTAAAACAGTAAAAGAGTCGTCACTCCCATGCGAGCATGATGGGGCATGACCTCCTTATCTTATTAATTCAGTTAGTCACGCATGCGCAGATTTACTCGGCTCGTTTATGAACATATTAACAGTATGTATTCTGCATTGAATGTTACTGTGTTCCTTTAGGCCATCGGAAGTGGTTATGGTTAATAACAACATAACATATTGAACTACCTTTAATCGTGTCAGAGTAACTCTCAGAAACACAATAATAACTCATATCAGGCCGTCTCTCTGGATCATCTCTCCTCTGTCTTTGACTGTAGGCGCATTAAGGTTAACTGCATTTATTTCATTGAGGTATGCTATTAAACACCAATGCTCGGTAAGATGACAAAAGTCAATAAAATACATGAATCACTAAAGCGAGTCAGAGCTTGCTGGTACTGCACTAGTAAATGACCACGGGAGTGAGACAGAAAGAGACACAGCACGCCCTCTAGTGTAAAAGACAAAATAAACATCACATGCTTTTTCTGCGGAATGTCAAACTCAATTCCCGTCTTTAAGAAGCAATATACGCTCTTGCGCAAACACACACACACACACACACACACACACACACACACACACACACACACACACTTCCATTGTAATTCAGCTAATTAATGCCAAACGTTACCCTAAACTCAGTAACAAATATATATATATATATATATATATATATATATATATATATATATATATATATATATTTGTTTGTTTGTTTGTTAATAAAAGCTGCAGTTTTTTAAGAACATAAAAAAAGCATATTTCCTTAACACACACAATTCTAAAAGTTCAGAGGTGCTATTAAGGACTTGCAAAAGAACACTGAAACCTGAATCCACTTTTTTCTTTTCTTTTCTTTTTTTTTTTTAATAGAACCTATTCACCCTTACACCATTATGTAAGATACTGATGGAACGTTTGCCCACATCTAAAGTAAAAGTATGCATCCACTACTAACAATTGTTTTATTTAATTAAAGACACATTTCAAACAATGTGCATGCATAACTCTTCACAGTATAAGTGAAGTGGAATATATATATATATATATATATATATATATATATATATATATATATATATATATATATATATATATATATATAATTACAATGATAATCAATGATAATTAACA
The DNA here is from genome assembly GCA_023630585.1 of Cranoglanis bouderius. Taxonomy (NCBI): domain Eukaryota; kingdom Metazoa; phylum Chordata; class Actinopteri; order Siluriformes; family Cranoglanididae; genus Cranoglanis; species Cranoglanis bouderius. The sequence continues at coordinate 15,838,704 of CM042537.1, forward strand.
TAATAACCCATACATTACAATTGGCACAAAACAAACCTAGATCAAAAAAGTATGGTAATGAATGTCTTCTGGTTTTGCATCTCTGTGTGTTTGCATGATTGAGAGGGTCATTAGGACTTGGAATCCCATACCTAAGAGAGAGCAAGACCTGGGCTGGGAGAGTGGATTCTACTGCAGAGCTTAATTACTGGCTCCATGGTCTGGCCTATTGTCATTCATAGACGACTGGGCAGGACCTGGAGAACACAGTCAACATGCCACACTAAGTGTTGGGTGTGGTGGGTCACTTAGTTCACCATCTCCCTATAATTACCCACAACACCCTCCTCCTTTCTGCAAACCTGTATGAGGCATGCCGGTCCTGACACAAAAGAAAATAATACAACAAACACCTTGCCACATAATGACGACGCTTCCCTTTCCCCTTTCTCCTTCACAGTGGGACACAGTTTTATTTCTTTGCAAGTGTGTATATGCATGTGTGTACATGCATTCACCTGAATATGTCTTGAAAAGGCCTTCTGAAAAAAGCACAGTTACAATATAAGTAAAAGTTTTTTAGGTCATATATATATATATATATATATATATATATATATTTATATATATGAAAAATATATTTATATTATATATTGAGTAATGGACATGCATGTACTCATTACTGGTCCAGCCTGATTTTAATTACTTTAAGTAGCTCCTAAATAATATTTTTCCAGTCCAAAAGATACAATACAACCTTCAATTTCCCAAAATCTAGATGTCCTAGACACAACAATCTGACAAAGATGTCTTCTATATGCTTTTGTACTCACTCTGGTTCATTAATTTGTCACCTGTACACCTATAACCATTTATTTAATCTCCTCCTGCTTTAATCAGTGCATATGTATTGGCACCCTTGGTAAATATGAGCAAAGAAGGCTGTGAAAAATTGTCTTTATTGTTTAACCTTTTGATTTATTGTTAAAAAAAATTCACAAAAATACTCTGCTTTCCTTAATATCAAACAATTGTAAACACAACACAGATTTATCAAAAGTGGCCAAAAAATCTCCAAGGATCACAGCTGGAGAATTCCAGAAGTTAGTTGCATCTTGGGGTCAGAAAGTCTCCAAAACTACAATCCAAAGTCACCTACAGCACCACAAGTTGTGTGGAAGGGTTTCAAGAAAAAAGTCTCTACTCTCATCCAAAAACAAACTCAAACATCTTCAGTTTGCCAGACACTACTGGAACTTCAAATGGGATCGGGTTCTATGGTCAGATGAAACCAAAATAGAGCTTTTTGGCAATAAACACCAGAGGTGGTTTTGGTGCACACAGAGAAGTAGCCATATGGAAATGTACCTCATGCCCACTGTTAAATATGGTGGTGGTGCTTTAATGCTTTGGGGCTGTTTTTCTGCCAGAGGACCTGGACATTTTGTTAGGATACATGGCATCATGGACTCTGCCTATGCCAGAAAGCTTAAAATGGGCCGTTGTTGGATTTTCCAGCAGGACAATGATCCAAAACGTACATCAAAATCAACACAAAAATGGTTTACTGACCACAAAATAATAATGTCCATGGATACTTATTTCTCGTTCTTTTGTCCAACGTCCTTTGTCTTATTAATTCACTCTTTATCTGTATAATAACAATCTCAGCAGGGATATGGCACTGATTGATGACCATTTAACATCTTGTTTTCCAAATTTTATCATTTATGATGCATACGATAAACCAGAAAAATTCTTTCACATTTTTTGTCAGATTTTCATCAAAAATTCCACACACTATTGATTTTTCATTTACATTTATGTCTAGTCCTAGGTTTTTCATATCACGCCATATCTCGTAAGTAGTGTATTAAAAGGTGATCAATGGTTTCGTCTTCTGTACAATTATCAACGGGGCATTCTTTAGAGGTTACAAAACAGCTCCATTTGACGACACATCGTACTGCAAACCTACCTACACTTATTAACCACATTACATCTCGAATGTTTTCAGAAATATTTTTAGTATTCATGTTTTTAATATACTGCTTACTTTTGGTTGGTGTAAGGTGTTTATGTTTAAAAATACCCCCATACTCAGATCCCTTGCCATGTATTCTCCAACCTCATCAGGCATTATAGGAGAAAACTCAGAGCTGTTATCTTGGCAAAGGGTGGTAGCACAAAGTATTGACTAAAAGTGTGCCAATAATTGTTGCACACCTATATTTAACACATATTTTTTTGTTATTTGTTATTTTATGTTATTTTGTTATTTTGTTATGATATTTTGTTAAACAATAAAGAAAATTTTTTCACAGCCTTCTTTGCTCATATTTACCAAGGGTGCCAATATTAGTGGAGGGCACTGTATCTTCACTATACATGTGTCATTTTTCATGTTGTTTGATTAGTCGATAAAATTTACAGAACATTCCGTGTGGTTTTCCTGAAACTTCATATCAAGCATGAAACCACTTTCTACATCCCCAAGGCTAGTGCTTACCAGGTGAGCCCAGACGCTATAATTAACTAACTGAAGGTATGAATGTTGCTATAAAAAAGAATATATGGACTGAAACAAAGACACTTCTAGCCTTTTTCCCTCCAGGTTTGCTTCACTGATTGGGAGTTTATGTGAATCTGTGGCACATGATCTAAATTAAATCCTTCCTATTTGGCTCTGTATATCCATACAAAGACTCCTTATAGTCTGTGGTCTACTTTATTAAGGTAGGCATCCACAATGCCCATTTCAATGTGTACTTTCAGTAAGATTTTGTTCAATCCATGTACCCAATGTTTAACTATCCACCTTAAAAAAATCACCACAACACTCTTAGGATGGGACATTTGCTTTAGATTTAGGCCTGGCCTTGCTTGAATCTCTCATCTGGATGGGATTGCTTTGAAATGCTCAGTTCGTAATTCTGCATGTACCGAAAAACAGCACAGTTTAACAATAGGCCTCTGTATGAAGTTTGGATGCACAGTTTTTTCCCCTTTATTTTTTTCCGGTCTCTGCTGTGGCTGCTGTGTCCAGAAGTGGTGGCACTGGAGGGGAAAGAAGACATTGTAGTTTTACCCCATTTTGATTTAATCATCTTTGTTTCCAGTGGATCAGAGCGTGAAGTGCCGTTTCTTCTCATGCTCCTCTTTCATGGGCCCCCCTCCACTCTTGTTTAATCAGATCTGCCAACCCAAAGGAACAGACTCAGATATGATCCTTTTTAGTGCTTGTTTACCATAAACAACAGGATAGGCATCTGAAGGGAAGATGCCCCAGGGGCATAAGGGTTTGTGAACCTTGAATGCAGGCACTTGGATTACCACTGAATTACTGAATACCTGGGACAATGCATTATGCAAAGGGGAGCAGACACAGAACAGGAGGTCAGAGACATTTGTTGGTGGTGTGGCAGAAGCTATCAGTACTATAGAAAATAAGACATGCAAAGCCACTGGCAAGACATACATAATATACTAGCAGCAGCAAACTGGATGCCGTTGTAGCACATCATGGACATTTAGGCCTTAGCGTGACAACAGTAACTTTTTACACTTAAGCTCTGAATGACAGTTGGATTTTGTTGTTGCATTTTGCTCAAAGAGTCAGCTCTGTTAAAGGTTGGAGACCTTTAAGAGGGAGATCAGGTCAGATTGCCTTGTCTCTCAAAGGATGACAGGTCTGCCTCAGGGCATAAGCTGAGAAGGGTGAAACTTCGGCTTACCTCCTTTAAATAAAAGTCTGCACACTTTACCTAGCTACATCATCAACATTAGTGTATGCTGAAGTGAAATAAATTTGTGACATACAGAAAATTCATGCAAGAAAAAACTTGGTGTGAATCAAACAAAAACACAATACATGCTTATTGTTTTTACTTTTAGTGAACTGGTGGTGGAAAGAGTAAAAAATAAACATACTGACTTGAGCATGAGTGCTGCTACCATAGTAATAGTAATAACTAAAAAAGTAAAAGTAGTCATCAAGATAATTACTCAAGTAAGAGTAAATAAGTTGTCAGGTGAAAACCTACTTTTATTACTTATTTTACAAATTCCTTTTCATATGTCTACAGTTGACACAACTAATCTGAAAATGTTCTATATGTGAGGAATGTTTTCTGAACATTATGTTAACTAACCAAGTGAGCTATGCTGACGTGAACACCACCTAATTATCAACCATATATAAAGAAAGGTATTGCTATCCCTGGCTCATGTTAATCTATACATGTTTCTAGCTACAGTTAGCTATCTAGCAAAGTGCCCCTTACACATTACCTATATGCTGTAGCAGCACTTGTATATATTTAACACAACAGGCAATTACTACCTAGTATCAAAGTCTACTTACATTTAGACAAGTTAAGACATCTTAAGTTGAATTCAGAGTTTTCATATTGAAAAAAATTAAAAGATCTGACTAGCTAGTCTAGCTCACTCATCTTGTCACCTGTAGTGAAGTTGAATATATATACTAAATATACTCTATACTAAAAAGTACCATTACAGTAAACCAGTAGTTTAATGAGAGTATACGAGGTTTGTTACTTTCCACCCCTGTACTGAATTATATCTAAAATGGATTATTTGGACATGGCTGACTATAAAACAGGTATTAGATGTACTGTAACATGTTGTATACAGCATAATGTACAGCAATATAATGTAACAACTAAACATTCTGTAACCATATACAACCCCAATTCCAAAAAATTTGGTACACTGTGTAAAATGTAAATAAAAACAGAATGCAATGATTTGCATATCTCATAAACCCATATGTTATTCACAGTAGAACATAGAAAAGATATCAAACTGAGGAAATGTACCATTTTAAGGAAAAAAATAAGGTCATTTTGAATTTGATGGTTGCAACAGATCTCAAAAAAGTTGGGACGAGGGCAACAAAAGGCTGGAAAAGTAAGTGTTACTAAAAAGAAACAGCTGGAGGAAAATTTTGCAACTAATTAGGTTAATAGGCAACAGGTCAGTAACATGACTGGGTATAAAAAAGAGTGAGATCTTAGGCAGGCAGAGTCTCTCAGAAGTAAAGATGGGATGGAATCTGGATGGAAGCATATGTTGCTCTAAAACCTGTATATACCTTTCAGCATTGATGGCGCCTTTCCAGATGTGAAAGCTGCCTATTCCATAGGCACTAATGCACCCCCATACCATCAGAGATGCAGGCTTTTGAACTGAGCGCTGATAACGAGCTGGATGGTCCCTCTCCTCTTTAGTTTAGAGGACGTGGCGCACCATAATTTCAAAAAAGAACTTTAAATTTCAATTCGTCTGACCACAGAACAGTTTTCCACCTCAGTCCATTTTAAATTAGCTTTGGCCCAGAAAAGACGATGGCATTTCTGGATCATGTTCACATATGGCTTCTTCTTTGCATGATGGAGCTTTAACCAGCATTTGTGGATGGCACAGATGTTCACAGACAGTGAGTTCTGGAGGTGTTTCTTCATGCAGTGATTTCCATTACAGAATCATGCCTTATTTTAATGCAGTGCCGCCTGAGGGCCCAGAGATCACGGGCATGCAATATTGATTTTCACCCTCGTCCCTTGCGCACAGAGATTTCTCCAGATTCTCGGAATCTTTTGATGATATTGTGTACTGTAGATGATGAGATATTCATAGTTTTCACAATTTTACATTGAGGAACATTATTCTGAAATTGTTCCACAAATTGTAGATGCAGTTTTTGCAGATTGGTGAACCTCCGCCCATCTTTACTTCTGAAAGACTCTGCCTCTCTAAGACACTCTTTTTATACCCAATCATGTTCCTGACCTGTTGCCAATTAACCTCCAGCTGTTTCTTTGTATGATTGCTCAATCTGATATCTGTTTGATTGACTGGTAAATTTTGTGCTTAAGAAGTACAGTGAGGCAAAAAATTTTGATATATATTAAACCTGAGGGAATCACAATAATGAAAATAAATACATCTTTCCTTTACTTTAATGACCGATTTAGCTTTCTTGAACAATATCAGGTTGCATTCCTTGAAACCTCCACAACTGACTAAATAATAGCTGTGGCTTATAGTGGCGGGATTTAATTGAAAATACCCACAATGGGGAAAAATCCACAGATTTAAAGGCTGGCTTAATTTTGTTAACAGTGATGATAAAACGGGACATGTATTCACATCACAGCATAATTACGGTTTGGCAGGTGTGTTTCAGGACGACGAGCAGAGGCCGAAAACCCGACAGGATGCAAATGATCTTTTGGCCCCAGGCTCTTCCAGCCGTGACGCATTTGCAGCAATTACGACTCTGCTATCCTCTACAGGAGGGGTCAGGTTCACTGCACATCAACTAAATATGACAAGAGTGATCCAACAAAAGCGGCCCAACATGTCAAAACTAGACTGGAAGAGAGTAGGTGTCGGCAAACTTTAACAGGTACAAGGACTCTGGGAAACTAAAAAACATAAATAAATACAACCTCATGTAATTTTCAAGATTGCCACTGAGATTATCTGACACCATTTTAGATGGGAAGGATGTAAAGATTTTATATTCTTTGTTTCGTTTCTAGAATCATTCAGTAATACTGTTTAAATGGATACATTGAAATTCCTGAAAGTCATTTTCAGTTCAGCTTGATTTGGTTTTATCTGCATTTAAGACTTTATATTGCTAGTCTGCACAGTTTTACAGCACTCAAGCCAAGCTTTCTCATTTATGAGTCTAGAAGATCTGCCAATCTATCAACCTAGGTCTGTAGTAGGCTTGACAAGACTAAACCCCCCCTCAAACCCCAAACCACATCCATTCCCCAATCGCCTGGGGCTGCCACACGAGAGCATTCCCCTAGTGTCAGTAAAGGACAAACAGCACAGGTGGGAGTTGTAATTAAAATTTTATGTTGAGTCTCTTCAATGTAAATCAGCTTAACTGACAGTCTGTAAAATAACTAGATATCTGTGTAAAGAATCTAAAGAGAGGTATTGTGAGTGAGACTTAGTGTGTGAACTCAGGAATTAGAATGTCTTTGCTTTCTTTTGCAGGTGTAGGCCATCGAATTTAATTAATTTTACATCTGTACAAAGAAACTGTGATAATTCCCATGGTTATACACTATATATACTATATAAAATATGATTTGAAAGCATGTGTGTTTTTTTTCCTCTCCAGTGCCCTTAGTTAATATGCATTTCACACATGATCATAGGTTTTTCACACATGTTGGTTCATTTCACCACGTTATACTCTGATATGGCACATGACAACTGAATTAAACACGTGAAAAATCAACTGCAAAAAAACAAAACAAAAAAACAAAAAAAAAACAAAAACAAGAAAACAAAAAAAAACAAAAACAAAACCCCACATACACTAAATGTGAAAAGTCCACTACATCGGAAGTAATGTGTGAAACATAACACATTTTGTGATTTTTCACACGTGAAGTTTTTGTGACTTTTATGTAAGGATGAACTTGCTCCAGGAGTGGATTTACACATTTAAATATACTCAAAGTATATTCAAAATGCACCTAACTTACATAATTTTTTGAATAATTTTCTAACAGAACTCACACATGCCAAGTGTTCTAAGATCAATCAAATGTTACCAGTAAGATATATTTTGTTAAGAAAATTAGAAATGAAATACCTCCATGTTGACGTTGATTAGCAAGCTTCTGTTTGCTTCAAAGTCTTCTCTCAGCTACACAGTGTTGACACTGACAAATTTACAATTGAAGGGCCTGGGGCAAACTACAGATTGGCACTTCACAGGGAATTGTTGGCATGCCTCTTATTTGTCTGAATGCCAAATTTTCTCTCTTTTATCAGGAGGGAGGAATACAGCACACATTATTTCTTTGATTCTTTTCCGCCCCTTGTCTTACTGCTTTTTCTCATTGAAGTTCCTTGACAGGTTTTTACATGCAAATGCATGTGAGATTGTTTAAAGAGCCAGAATTACCCAAGTTGTTGGGTAAGCATTAGTTGTTTTGGCTGTTGAACATACTGGAAAACCAGATATCACTGTATCTATCGTAAATGTATAGACTAAGACTTTGAAATAATTCAAAATAGGTAAACATAATAATGAACACGATACTGTCTGGATGAAAGTATTTCATTGTACAAAGCATCCAGTAACATACATTTGTCCTTCAACAAAATGGGTAGCAATTATTGTAATTATTAGAAATATTGTAGAAATTACTGTTAAAAAACAAAACAAAACAAGAAAGCACATGCTGTTATAGGAAAATAATTAATGACATGGTGGTGTGATGTGGCCTGATGTGAAGTGGACTTACTGTTTAGAGTTGATTTTATTTTTAAATTTTATCTTTTTATAGTTACATTTAATGGTCGAGAACCTGTACTAGAGTGATGGAACCCCATTCTTCCAAAAGATACTGTATTTCTTAGTATGTGTAGTGTGCTGTCTAACACAGCTATTTAAATTCTCCCATAGGTTTTTCTTAACTGGGTTGAGATCTGGTGACTGTGAAATCTATAGCATATAATTTACAGAATTTTCATACTCAATTCAGTGAGCCCTCTTACTCTGTAGAAAGGGTGCATTGCCATCCTGGAAGAGATCACTCCCATCAAGATGGAAATAATGTATTTCATCATAGGAAAAAGGTGATCAGTCAGAATAACTTTGTATTGATTTGCAATACAAATATCAACAATATCCCAATATCAACATGCAATGAATATGTTTTTTTCCCCATGCCAGACTATTGTTTACATTTTTCTGGTCCATGAATTGTCTCCCCAGGGTTTAGCTCAGAGTTACTCAGCCTTGCCGTCTTTATGATAAAGTGTTACATATGAGGTAGTTTCAGCAGAGGAGGTGTGGGTTTGGAATGAAGGGGAAAGCCTGTTAGTGTTTTCATTGCAAGTGCACTTTGTCTCACAGTCAGTAGAGGGCTTTAAATATTACAAATTGCTCCTTTAATTGCTTGTAATATCCAGTTAGCATAACTTTTCACAGAAGTTGTGAGAGCAGGACACATTGTTACAGTTACTTATGTGTCTGAATTTTATACAACCTTTTCATACAACATTTAAAAAAAAAATAAAATAGGTTATGTTCCAGAAAATTCAAAAATACATTCATTCTTTTATATTGAGATTACTGTTGTGAAAACTTCATAATGCCATAGAAAGATTTTCTATTAGATGAAATTCCAGTATTTCAATGATATAGTATGCTTGTGAAACATATAGAAATAATGTTTTTCACTTGCATTCTTGGAAACTCATTGTAAATGTTACTGTTACGATAAGGTAAACCCTTCATTTTGATTAGTTTTATTGCAGTTTGGTCAAGGTTATTTATCATATTTATCACATTTGAGATAATGAGGTATTTCATTATGGAGGAGTTGAGTTTGATACAGTTACAGAAGTAAAATCAGAATGTATATTATTTTGCCAGCATTCTAATCCATATTGTCTTGTAAATATAAGCAAAGAAGGCTGTGGAAAATTGTCTTTATTGCTTAACCTTTTGATTTTTTGTTAAAAAAAATTCACAAAAATACTCTGCTCTCAAACAATTGCAAACAAAACAAGTTTATCCAAAAAAAAAAACTTTGTTAAATATAGGTGTGCTACAAAATAAATGAACTTACAGATGATGGTATCCTGCTGTGAAGTCCTGGCATACTATTCATGCCTGGATGATGCTGCCATACTCTCTGTCTGGAATCGTCTTCAGATGGTATCCAACTTTCACCAGATGTTTCGACCCTTAACCATGACATCCTCCAGTTGGTGTGTCAGCAGTGGTGGCCAATCCACTACTCGCTTCCAGGCGTCCAGTTCGGCTCATCTCGTCTGTGCCAAACCCAGCATGAAGATTTCTCTGCTACCTCTGCTAGTTGTCTTACTGCAGCTTTCCGTACTGAAGAAACCATCCCCAATGTTGTCATCAATTTCCACACTGATTGCGCTGGGAAACCTCTACATCCCACCTCGACAGGAAGAAGTAGTACTCTCCATCCCTTCTCTCTACACTCGGACATGAGTTCTGTATACTTCAGTGATTTCCTCTCGTGGGCCTCATCACAGTTTTCTTCCCACGGCACTGTTAACTCTACTGCGACAAGTGTCTTGACCTGCTTGGACCACAGTATGATGTCTGGTCTCAACGTTGTAACCACTATGTCAGGAAAGACTAGCTTCTTCTTCAAGTCCACCCTGAGTTCCCAATCACTGCCTGTGTCTAGTACGGATTGTTTCTGCCTCATACTGTTTTCTGCTGGTGTCGTGCCTTCCTTGACAAATGCAATGGTACCTGATGTTTTCTTCTTTGGTCTCTTCTTTACTCTCTCCTTTTCAACTATCTCAGCCAGCTTTCCTAAGACTCTGTCATGTCTCCATCTGTACCTTCCTTGCTTCAAAGCTACTCCGCAACCGGACAAGATGTGAGCCATGGTTCCTATCTTCCCACATAACTTGCACGCTGGATCCTGGGCAAGTCCCCAAAGATGAAGGTTCGCGGGTGATGGTAAGGTATCGTAGACTGATCGTAGTAGAAATGATACCCTAAACTGGTCCATCCTCCATAGTTCTGTCCACGTGATCTTGCGCTGTGGTAGTTCCCATCTTGTCCAGGCTCCTTGCTTTCCCAGTTCTACAGCTCGAGATTTCCTTGCTTCTTCCACCTCTCTTCTAACCTCTTTCTGAACCATGTTTCTCTTCTCTTCCTTATCTGCTTTGTTCCACTGCTGAAAGTGTGACATCCCGATGCCCTCTCTTCCTGTGCAGGTGTTACCAATCCTGTCCTTCAGTTCCAACATGCTTTCTGCTTGTTCTACTGCTGTAGCTGCTGACCACTTCCGTCCTGACCTTGTCTGTACTCCCGCATCTCTCACCTTCTGGTCCTGTGAGTCACGTAGTGTCATTACTGTCCTGCATTTTGCCACCTTGAACTCCTCAATTACTGATGACAATGGTAGTTGTAGCTGTGCTGTCTTACTGTAGAGTCCAATTGATGTAAAGCTTGGTGGAACACCTAGCCATCTTCTGACAAAGCTGTTGACTGTCCTCTCAACTGCCTCTACCTGTGTCATCGCTATCTCGTAAATCAATAGCAACCACATCAACCTCGGTAAGATTCCATGTTGGTAAATCCAAGCTTTGTACTTCCCTGGTAGTGTGCTTTTGTCTACTTTCTTCAGCCATGATTTTACTGTGGGCTGTATCGACTTGACTTGGTCAGTATCCTTCAAGGTCGCATCAAACCACTTCCCAAGGCACTTGATGGGATTATCCACTATCGTTGGTATCTCTTCCTCCTGGATCTTCAATTTGAACTGTTGACTTATTCTTCCTCTTTTCAGTATCATACATCTTGACTTTTTTGGCTTGAACTTCATTCGTGCCCACGTAACTGTGTCTTCCAAGGACCTTAGGACCCATCTTGCTTGGACGTGTGATGTTGTGGTGACTGTGAGGTCATCCATGAACCCTCTTAGTGGTGGTTGGTAAGCTCCAGAGTTCATTTGTGGGCCCCTTGTTTCTCTTCCTGCTGCTGTTGTCATCAAGCTCATTCCCATAACAAAGAGGATTGGTGAGATTGTGCACCCTGTCACTATTCCCTTTTCAAGATGTTGCCATGCAGTAGTGAATTCCCCAACTGTAAACCTGATCGTTATCCCTCTGAAATAGTCATTTACTATATTCTTGACATGGTTTGGTACATGGTATATATCCATAGCAGTTCCTATCAACTTGTGCGGGACTGTTCCATATGCGTTCGCCAGGTCGAGCCACACCACTGTTAAGTCTTTCCTGCCCTCTTTAGCCTCTTTTAGAAGTTGACTCAGGATACTAGTATGCTCAAGACAGCCGGAAAATCCCTGAATTCCTGCCTTCTGGATAGATGTATTGATGTACTTGTTCCTCACCATATATGTTGATAGTCTCTTTGCTAGCACCGAGAAAAAGATCTTGCCCTCAACGTTCAATAATGATATTGTTCTGAACTGCCCAATTGTCTTTGAAATATAGGTGTGCTACAATTATTGGCACCCCTATGAATTCATATAAGAAAAATATATTTGAAGTATATTCCTATTGATAGTTTACATTTTTTAAATACACCTGGGTGACTAGGAACAGGAAGTTGTTCAACCATGACTTCCTGTTTCACTGAGGTATAAATATGAGGTAACACATAGGCCAAATTCCCTTAGTCATTCATAACAATGGGTAAGAGCAAGGAATATAGCTGTGATGTGCGGCAAAAGGTTTTCGAGCTTCACAAAATGGGAAGTGGGTATAAGAAAATAGCACAAGCGTTGAAAATGCCCATTTCCACTATCAGGGCAATAATTAAGAAGTTCCAGTCAACTGGAAATGTTATGAATCAACCTGGAATTGGACGTGTGTCTATATTGTCTAAACGCACTGTGAAGAGGATGGTTCAAGTGGCCAAAAAATCTCCAAGGATCACAGCTGGAGAATTGCAGAAGTTAGTTGCATCTTGGGGTCAGAAAGTCTCCAAAACTACAATCCAAAGTCACCTACATCACCACAAGTTGTTTGGAAGGGTTTCAAGAAAAAAGTCCCTACTCTAATCCAAAAACAAATTCAAGCGTCTTCAGTTGGCCAGACACTACTGGAACTTCAAATGGGATTGGTTTCTATGGTCAGATGAAACCAAAATAGAGCTTTTTGGCAATAAACACCAGAGGTGGTTTTGGCACACTCAGAGAGGTAGCCATATGGAAAAGTACGTCATCCTGAAGAGCAGAGTCCACCATCGTGGACCTCGAAATTTGAAGGATCTGGAGAGATTCTGTATGGAGGAATGGTCTCAGATTCCTTGCCATGTATTCTCCAACCTCATGGTTTTGGTGCACACAGAGAAATAGCCATATGGAAAAGTACCTCATGCCCATGGTTAAATATTGTGGTGGCGCTTTAATGCTTTGGGGCTGTTTTTCTGCCAGAGGACTCGGACATTTTGTTAGGATACATGGCATCATGGACTCTGCCTATGCCAGAAAGCTTAAAATGGGCCGTTGTTGGATTTTCCAGCAGGACAATGATCCAAAACGTACATCAAAATCAACACAAAAATGGTTTACTGACCACAAAATAATAATGTCCATGGATACTTATTTCTCGTTCTTTTGTCCAACATCCTTTGTCTTATTAATTCACTCTTTATCTGTATAATAACAATCTCAGCAGGGATATGGCACTGATTGATGACCATTTAACATCTTGTTTTCCAAATTTTATCATTTATGATGCATACGATAAACCAGAAAAATTCTTTCACATTTTTTGTCAGATTTTCATCAAAAATTCCACACACTATTGATTTTTCATTTACATTTATGTCTAGTCCTAGGTTTTTCATATCACGCCATATCTCGTAAGCAGTGTATTAAAAGGTGATTAATGGTTTCGTCTTCTGTACAATTGTCAACGGGGCATTCTTTAGAGGTTACAAAACAGCTCCATTTGACGACACATCATACTGCAAACCTACCTACACTTATTAACCACATTACATCTCGAATGTTTTCAGAAATATTTTTAGTATTCATGTTTTTAATATACTGCTTACTTTTGGTTGGTGTAAGGTGTTTATGTTTAAAAATACCTCCATACTCAGATCCCTTGCCATGTATTCTCCAACCTCATCAGGCATTATAGGAGAAGTCTCAGAGCTGTTATCTTGGCAAAGGGAGGTAGCACAAAGTATTGACTAAAAGGGTGCCAATAATTGTTACACACCTATATTTATTTATTTTTTTTTGGATTTGCAATTGTGTTTGTGTTTTGTTTGCAATTGTCTGATATCCATGAGAGAATTGTATTTTTCTGAATTTTTTGAACAGAAGATCAAAAGGTTAAACAATAAAGACAATTTTTCACAGCATTCTTGGCTCATATTTACCAAGGGTGCCAATATTAGTAGAGGGCACTGTATATTATTAATTTGATATATTTGGACATCATAGCATATGAAATTACTAATAAGAGACACAAAAGTTAACAAAAACATAAAACTGTGTTTACACAGTATTATTTTATGACTGTTCTGAACAATCCTTGGGAAAACCATGGTTTGTGTGCAAAAGAACTGCAGCCTTGCCGTGATAAATTTAATGTAATTTGATCATATATAGCAATGTAGGTTAAGATGAATGTAAGAAAATAAATCCCTCTGCTCTCTCCCACCTTCTTTCATAGATTTCTAGGTACACAGCTTAAACTGGAAATTAGTGATAAACATCCCCAGTGTTTTAACTGTGTAGATGCAGGCACTGTCATCCTTCATGGGAATAAAGTTAGCTGTATGATGCCAAATGTGTAATAGGCCTGCAACTGACATATAAATTATTCAAAAGTTTAAGCAGTCAATTAATGGTCATGGTTGAATGGTTAACTTCTTAATGAATCAGAGTACCAATATTTTGCAGCATAAGACAGATGTGTTTCAAAGTCAGTGTATTTTGACTGACAGTGTGCATTTTGAAGTTTGAATGCACATAATGACTTTATCCTTATCTATGTATTGACATGACTTGCTTGTGAGCTACGTGTACAATTGTGAGGTGTTAGTTTTGAGCACCATTTAGTAAACATTAAACATTTACTTAAAACCTGCATATGTGAAGGGCCATCTAAGTATTTGAAGGCCCCCTAAGGCTGAGCCCCAGATCTCACCCTAAGCTGTGTGCCGCAGATCCCCCCCAAGGGCCTGTGGTTCCTTTTCTTTGTGTAAAAAAAAAGTGTCTTATGTGCTTTTAATAAATCAGCTCAACTAATCATGCCTTTCCAATGTGATTCATGACTTTACTGACAGGTCAAATTGCCGGTGTGGATCCCTGGCACGGAATGAGTCGAAATCGAACCGACCTTGTCCTCAGGCGATGGTTTGTGTGTGTGTGTGTTTGTTTTGGGTTTGGGGGATGCCGGGTTGGGGAGGTGTCAGGTAGAGCTAGGTTCTATTGCTGGGCTGGAGGAAGATAGGAGGGTTAAGGAAACTGCAGCTCCCTTTTCCTTCTAATTTATGTTCTTTCTGTTGTGAGAGAAACAAACAAAGGAGAGCAAGAAAGGCTGACTTTTCTCCATTTTGTAATTTCCCTCTCTCTCTTTCTCTCTCTCTCTTTCTTGTTTGTTTATGGACTAGTGTTTGAAGCCATGGATGAATTCATAATCTTTTGACTGTATGTGGTTAAATGCAAATAGCTTCTGTATGCAAACATACATGAAATGAAAACTTATCATACATGCAAACGTCATGCTAGTTTTATTACATTTCAAACTATATAACTAAGTAAAAATGCAGGTCTTGCTGTGCAATTTAAAGGCTTTGAAGGTAGTTTTTACAGTCTGAAGACAGAATGAAAGTACACATTTTATAGTAAGCATATCCTCTGTCATGATCACAAAGTGTAGTATTTTATCACATCCTGATATAATATGGGGATCATAGCAAAATAAATAACAGTAAAGCACTTATGCATTTTATTTTAATTTTATACAGCCTCACAACTGTTTTTACTAAACTCATTTATAATCAAGTAAATCCAAAATTACATTCAGTCTTTGAATGGAGATTATTGTTAAACAAACTTTGTAATGTCTTAGAAATATTGTTGTTGTTGTTGTTGTTGTAATGTTTTGCAAATGTACAATTGAAAACTCATTATAAATGTTATTGGCAGATTAAACCCTTCTTTTTGGTCACAGTTATTTGTCAGTTATCCCATTATTTGTCACATATACACTCACCAAGCACTTTATTAGGAACACTATACTAATGCTGGGTAGGGCCTCCCTTTGCTCTCAAAACAGCCTCAATCCTTCATGGCATGGATTCCACAAGATGTTGGAAACATTCCTTTGTTATTCTGGTCCACGTTGACATGCTTGCATCACACAATTCCTTCAGATTTTTCAGGTGCACTTTCATGCTGTGAATCTCCTGTTCTATCACATCCCAACGGTGTTCTACTGGATTCAGGTGACTGGAAAGGCTGCTGAATAACACTAAACTCACTGTCATGTTCATGAAACCAGTTTGAGACAACTTTTGCTTTGTGACATGGTGCATTATCATGCTGGAAGTAGCCATTAGAATATGGGTAGATTGTGGCCATGAAAGGATGCACATGATCAGCAACAATACTCAAATAGGCTGTGGCATTCAAGTGATGATTGATTGGTATTAACTGGCCAAAGTGTGCCAAGAAACATTCCACACACCATTACACCACCTCCACCAGCCTGCACGGTTGAAACAAGGCAGGTTGGGTCCATGGATTCATTCTGTTTGCACCAAGTTCTGACCCTACCATCTGTGTGCCTCAGCAGAAATCGAGATTCATCAGACCAGGCTATGTTTTTCTACTCTTCAACTATCCAGTTTTGGAGAGCCTGTGCCCACTGCAGCATCAGCTTTTTGTTCTGTTATGTACAGTACACCATTTTTGTGTTGATTTTGATGTATGTTTTGTATCATTGTCCTGCTGGAAGATCCAACCATGGCCCATTTTAAGCTTTCTGGCAGAGGAAGTCAGGTTTTCATTTAATATCTGTTGATATTTGATGAGTCCATGATGCCATGTATCCTAACAAAATGCCCAGGTCCTCTGGCAGAAAAACAGCCTCAAAACATTAAAGAGCCACCACCATATTTAATCATGGGCATGAGGTACTTTTCCATATGGCTACTTCTCTATATGGGCCAAAACCACCTCTGGTGTCTATTGCCAAAAAGCTCTATTTTGGTTTCATCTGACCATAGAACCCGATCCCATTTGAGGTTCCAGTAGTGTCTGGCCAACTGAACAAACTCAAGTTTGTTTTTGGATGAGGCTGAGGCTTTTTTGGATCAGGATTTTTTCTTGAAACCCTTCCAAACAACTTGTGGTGATGTAGGTGTCTTTGGATTGTAGTTTTGGAGACTTTCTGACCCCAAGACTCAACTAACATCTGCAATTCTCCAGCTGTGATCCTTGGAGATTTTTTGGCCACTTAAACCATCCTCTTCACAGTGCGTTGAGACAATATAGACACACGTCCAATTCCAGGTTGATTCATAACATTTCCAGTTGAATGGAACTTCTTACTTTTTGCCCTGATGGTGGAAATGGCCATTTTCAATGCTTGTGCTATTTTCTTATAGCCACTTCCCATTTTGTGAAGCTCAACAACCTTTTGCCGCACATCACAGCTATATTCCTTGGTCTTACCCATTGTTATGAATGACTAAGGGAATTTGGCCTATGTGTTACCTCATATTTATACCCCTGTGAAACAGGAAGTCATGGTTGAACAATTTTCTGTTCCTAGTCATCCAGGAGTTCTAAAAAAAATGCAAACTATCAATGGGAATATACTTCAAATATATTTTTCTCATATGAATTCATAGGGGTGCCAATAATTGTAGCACACCTATATTTAAGAAAGATATATTTTTTAAATAGATATTTTTTCAAAACCTGTGTTTTGTTTGCATTTGTTTGACATCCATAAGAACAGAGTATTTTTGTTAATTTTATTAACAAAAGATCAAAAGACTAAACAATAAAGACAATTTTTCACAGCCTTCTTTGATCATATTTACCAAGAGTGCCAATATTAGTGGAGGGCACTGATATATTGTAAGTGTACAGGAACACATGTATGTTGTAATAATGAATGCACACAACAAATAGATTTATAAACATTTGTTAACTTTCAACTTTGGAATACCTTTTTTTGATAGTTATTAATGATCCAAAAATGGTGTATACACATAAGAACAAGGGGGCTCATTTATCAAGCTGGATTAGAAGCATTTACACAAGAAATTTGGTATTCATGAAAATCCTGTAATTCTAGGAGAATGTTCATATCCTACTTATGCTCCTGAATGTGTGTAAATTCATGCATAAATCCTGACTTGATTTACTGATATTTTGCATAGATTACTTTTATACAGTATATGGAGTATACTGCCAAGTTTAATGTGTTATTTTTAATCACTCTTACATCATAAATGTAAACCATAAACAAATGCCTCAGCTGACAGACGATTTAGTATATGTCATGCTTTTGAAGCTTTGATGCTTAAAGAATGGTATGAATTTTTTTTTTCCATGAAAACTGGCTTATAAATCAGTTCCATTTGACATGGCATCTTCCAGCACATCGATAAAGACACTTCAAACAGTTTTATAATAGCCATTTACCTGCTTGATGTGCTTGATGTGCAAGATCACCTGGGTACAATGTAGGTTTTTTTTCTCTCTCTCCATTTTCATGTCACAACATTTTCTTATCACCTCCCTCAATTCACTACTAATTAATCTTCACAAGACCATCAGTGTCACACCAAAACCCAAAGCATCAATGATCCACCATATGTTACAGTGGGTATGGTGGTCACCAAATGGTTTTGCATTTTGAAAACATTCAATTTTGGTCTCAACTGGGCACAGCATGATTTTGATTGTATTTTAAATGACATTTGGTGAAAGTGCTGCATTTAGTAGGTTGCCCTAAGGATGGGCTCCTTTAGAGCAATCCATCCAACAGCTTGTTGTTATTGAGGTGGCAATGTAATAGATGGGTTTGAAACTTGACAAACCTAAGCATCAACCAATGTGTGCAATTCTGACATTGTGATCTTTAGGGGATTAGAGATGTGTGGTTTATGAATGAGTTGGCTGTCTGAGCCAGCTCTGGCAAGTATCAATCATTTTTATTTCTTTCCCCCCATTCTTTTTAGATCTAGGCAGTATTGCTACTCCACTGATGTTATCTAATCAAATACTTCCATTGAAACCTCTTTTCAACATCTGAGCTGTTTGTTAGTGTGAACTGTGAAACATGTGTTTGTGTAGATATGTGTATGAAGCAGCATGATGGGGAAGGGCCAAACCACTGGTGCTTGCTGAAGATGTACAGTATGTGGTCAAGTGTTGATTATTGGTATAAAAGTAAACCAATCTTCTCAATGAAGCAGAGACACAATAATATTAATGCACGGATGCTTATTGTATGCACATTTGTAACATTTATTAATTTAAAAATTATTTAAATGGATTTTGTTAATACAATGGAAATTATAATGTTAATTTCCTAATTCGAAGACAGAGTATGATTTCATTAAAAATTAATAAACCAATCACTAATCAAAAATTTGCAAACTTTGGGGGTAAAAGGTTGTTTGGAAGCCAAAAGAATCAGCTCTCACTGGTGAGCCAAGCCAAATGATCTGACTCACTGAAAAGAGCTGAAATTCCCACTACCGGGCACTACTGGGGAGAGTAATGAAATTTGTAAACTGCTTTGTGTTCTAGTATCTATTATTTGTGCATTCCAACATCCATCTCTGTCTCTTTTGTTTTGTTTTTTCCTGTGAGGATGATTGACATTTTAGACAAGAGATTTTTGACAATAGATTTTAAATGTCCAAACACAAAAATAAAGAGCAGTTTTAAATAACCATACTTTTTCAGTGATGAAAATATGTATCCAGGTTCTAATAATTTTTCCACATATTTTTAAGTGCTAAACTTCTTGTAAGAATGAGTTTTTTCCCCCCAAAATTGTTTGTGTGGAAGAATCTAATAATTATGTGTGATATTTATTTTATACAATAATTTGTGCCAACCCTTTTGAAGGGTGCCAATAATTCTGAAGCTTACTCTATATAAAGGTGCAGTATTAAAACACTGCAAAGACTCAATAATGTGTCTTAGCATTTCTCATTTTTAATTTATTACAAAATATCTTTCTCATTGTTAGGCAAAGAAAATTCCATCAGTGTTTGTAATGTGTGAGGCAGATGGTGGGAATTTGATTGAATACTATTTAACCATGCTAATGTTTGGTTGTGGAAAAAAAAAGTATTTTAAATATTTGCATCTTCCCAGAGAACCAAGGAAACATGCAAATGAGAATTTGAGAACATGCTTCTCTCACATGTACAGTAACGTGGTGCTAAACTAGAAACACTGTTAATTCCTATTACTATCATCTGCATTTGCAATTACTACTTTGCATTTAAGGCCTCTTCTGAACAAACTGTCTCAGAACAAACTGTGAGGATACGTTTTCATGGTTTGTTGCTTTGATGGATTGTTTATATGCACTAAACCGTGTGAAAAGTGTTGTGTGTGCCAGCTGTACATTTGAAAGATATTAGGCGGGACAGTTATGACAGAGTGGCCTCATAAGCCCTTGTTTGCTTGAGTTCACAAATTATGCAAAGTGTATAAATCAGTCTTAGCTTTGATGGGTAAAAATAAGTGCACTTGTGGGGAGAGCGGTAAGACTGAAAGAACTTGATGTTGCTTGACTTGTGCGTATGCAAAGAAAACACAGGATCAGCAGAGAAGCTTCCTTAAAAGCAAAGTAACTAGTTACATCCTGACTAATGGACCTGGCAGTTGGAAATGTATGTAGGCTATACGGCATCTCATAATCATTAACATATTTGTCTGAGAAATTCTTCACAGGTAACAAATGATTTGTTGTGTGAGCTGAACCAAAAACAATGAGCTCCATGAAGCAATGCCATCTGAGGAGAGGCCCCAGCCTCTGCTCCACCACTAGAGAAACAACAGTCTTTGTTAAGTGGCACATTTCCCACTCACCTTGTTCTAATTACTGTTCATTCTCAGGCATGTCAGTTTAATATACAGAAAACGTGTTTTCACTAAAGTCCCATTCCCCACTACTCCTCTGGCTGGCTTGTGCGGAAAACAGTACAACAGAGCCTCCAGGGCCTTCTGCGGTCCGCTTTCCCACAGTGCAACACAGACTTGCAGTGACAAATCACAGGACTGTGCTCTCCCCAGAACAAACACATAGGGACCACAGCCCATGTTTTGATGGATAAAAGTCAAAGCGATCAGGACTGCAGCAGGATGGCAGGTCTGCTGGATGTCCATGCCACCATGGGTGTTTTGGCCACATGTGGGTTTGACTTCAACAGACTTGCAACTGTCTCACTGAATTAATAAATACCAAAAATATTTGCTGAGGACAAAAGTATATCCTTTAAGCATCATTATGCTTATTGTATTCACACCTTCTTGCTGGCACTGGGAACAACTGAGAGAATTGCTATTCTTCTTTTGCAGTTAAACTGACAAGTATCAATCACAATAAAATGATATGGTTAAATATAAATTAGAATAATGAAATACTGAAATACAATAAAATAAGTCATATTGAAATACATATTCCTCTGTACACCCTCTACAAAATTAGATTATAAGGTAATTTTAATCACATAGTTTAATATTAAATTGATTATCATACATTTCAATGTATTTGTTGTGAATGCAGTGTGTTTCTGATTAGTGTGTGAGTATAAAAAAAACAAACAAAAACAGATTTGCTTGACCTCATGCGATCAGAACAGATCTAATGGCCTCCAGGCATTGCATCGGTAAGCCACTACAAACAAAACAGCTTTGTTTTTTCATTTTAATCTAACTCGGTTATGGATTGTGAGCACATAATCATGCATAATCAATAACATAAGTGACATCAGAACAACTAACACATTAAAGCTTGCTGTGGGTTCCTTTGCTCTTCCTTATCCCTCCTCCTGCCCGTTAAATAGACAATGAGAGAGAGAGAGAGAGAACAGAACCACATCCCCACTGAGTCCTCTGTTCCCAACACTGCCTCTTCTACCGGCTAACCATTGCAACCTAACACACAACTCTGCATCAAAGCCCACAAGACCTTTTTAGCTTCTACCTCCCAAGAGTTGCTCGAACTCACAGATGAGTGCATTCTTCTGTGGCATTTGGAGAGAAAACACATTGAGGGCTGTCAGGATATTGTGACTGAAAGTCTTTAAAACAGCACAGAAGACCCCATGATGGCAAATATATCAAAGAAACTAAATTGAAGAGCTCTTTTTATTTTGACCATAGATAATGGGATGAGTTCCTACAGCCTTGCTGGCTGGCTGTAGATTAAGGAAAATAAATATTGCAAATGTAAAGCAGAGTAGGTTTTTAGCTCTTATTTTGGAACATTCATGTATGCATAGACAGACAGACATAAACACATAAACATACAAACAATTATCTGTAGTTTCAAATGATTTATGTACAGTTTCTTTTCAGTTATCTGGTATCCGGCTGAATGAGTTACAAGCATTGCATATCATCTTTTACAACCCCAATTACAAAAAAGTTGGGACATTATGGAAAATGCTAATATAAACAAAGAGGAGTGATTTGTAAATGTACTTTGACTTGTATTTAAACATAAAACGTATAAAGACAAGGTATTTGCTGTTTTACTTGATCAACTGCATAGTTTTTTGAAGATAAACGTTTATTTTGAAATTGATGCATGCAACACGTTCCAAAAAAGTTGGGACTAATAGCAATGAGACAAGTTTTAATAAGAAGGTGATGTGAAACAGGTAAGCCAATCATATAATCATAGTATATAAGGACCCTCCAAAAAAGGCCTAGTCTCTCAAGAGCAAGGATGGGTCGAGGCTCGCCAATCTGCCAACAGATGTGTCAGCGAATAATTCAACACTTTGAGAACAACATTCCCCAAAGACAAATGGGTAGGATTTTGGGCATTTCACCTTCTACAGTGCACAATATAATTAAAAGATTCAAGGAATCCGGTCAAATCTCGGTGCATAAAGGGCAAGGCCGAAAACCACTTCTGAATGCACGTGATCTCTGATCCCTCAGACGTCACTGTCTTAAAAACCGTCATGAGTCTGTAATGGATATCCTGACCTGGGCTCGGGAATATTTTGGTAAATCTTTGTCAGTCAACACCATTTGCCGCTGCATCCACAGATGCAAGTTAAGGCTTTACTATGCAAAGCAGAAGCCATACATCAACACAGTCCAGAAGCACCGCCGACTTCTCTCGGCTCCATCTCATCTGAGATGGACAGTAGCACAGTGGAATTGTGTTTTGTGGTCCGACAAGTCAACATTTCAAATAGTTTTTGGACAAAACAGCCACCATGTTCTCTGGGCCAAAGAGGAAAAGGACCATCCAAGCTGTTATCAGCGTCAGGTCCAAAAGCCAGAGTGTGTCATGGTATGGGGGTGTGTCAGTGCCCATGGCATGGGTAACTTGTACATCTGTTAGGGCACCATTAATGCACAAAGATATGTACACATTTTGGAGCAGCATATGCTGCCATCCAGAGCAGGACAATGCCAAACCACATTCTGCCCAGATGGTTGCGTAAACAAAGAGTGCGGGTGCTAGCATGGCCTGCCTGCAGTCCTGACCTGTCTCCGACTGAGAATGTGTGGCACATTATGAAGCGCAAAATGAGTGTATATTTTCAAAAATAAATTAAATTCACAAATTAAACCATCAAATAATGTAATAACAATGTGTTTTCAATATAGTACAGGGTTAATTTAATTTTCAAATGACACTTTTTGTTTGTTTTTTTGCATTTTCCATACTGTCCCAACTTTTTCAGAATTGGGGTTGTAGAATATCAGTTGCTATGGTTCAGCAAGTAATGCTGTAGTTGGTGTTTTAAAATTTTGATCCATATGCAGCCGCCCGCTCGGAAATCCAGTGCCATCGTCCGGCGTCGTGGGGGATCGCTTCCCAGCTGGCTGAGAACCGGATGACAGCACGTCCCTCCTCCTTCCGGGGTTTCGGCACCAGCGTAACAATTTAAAGTTGGGCAAGGAGGAGGCGGGAACCGGCTGAACATAAACGTAAAGTTTAATACCAAATGAAACTGAAAGAAAGCATAAAACATACAAACTGAACACAAAATGCACGTGTCTCTCTCTCTCTCTCTCTCCCTGGCACTTCCAGCCGCTCCTTTATCTCTCTCTCTCACCGATTAGACAGATCAGTGCCAGGTGTGTGTCCTCACAGCCTGGCCACGCCCTCCTCCTCGCCACAGTGGAAAGTCAGAAATCAATTCAATAGCTATGTAGGAAGTGAGGAGTGGGAATTGGGTGTAGCTTACATGTAGTGCTCTTGTGATGTTGGCTTGGGCACAAGGAGATTAACATGATTCAATTTAGAATGTCCTTTAACATTGACTCCCATCAGTAGTTTATGTTGAGGTCATGATGGATTTTAATTACCTCCAGGCCTCTAGTTGGTAGGAAGGTGTGAGTTCATGTTAGGAGGGTGTCACAATAACCAGGGGAAGTCTTGAGGGACACTGAAAGGAGCACTGGAAGATTATGTAATGTTTCTGTGATTTCTCTATCAGCGGCCCAGCTAATGGTAGCTATGAAGTAGGATTCAGTGTAACTTCAGTGTTGGTTTTGGGTTTGCCAAGAATGAACTGGGACAAGGCATCTGTTTTTCCATTTTTTGATCCAGTTATTAAGAAATCATGAACCAGAAGTGGGAAGAAAACAACGCCCATGGGGCTTGTAGAGGCATGAAGCAGTAACAGTAAATGAGTGTTCAGCTTCCTCTTACCAATGGTGCGACTTCTGTAAAGCCAGCTTCATGTTTGGGCCAGGATTGGTTTCAGATTGGGGGCTGTAGCATTTTTGAGAGTAGCAAATGCTTGGATGGCCTTTGAATTCCACACATTGTTGGACCCACCTTTTAGCAGCAAAAGTTCTGAATGAACCACCCGTAGAAATTGGTGAATCCTAAAAATCGTTGGCAGCCCTTTACATTTTGATATATTAGCCATTCTGTTTCTTGGACTTTTACATCATCCATGACCACCCCCTCTCTACTGATAATGTATCCTAAGAAGGGCACTTGGGAAATCACTTTATTTTCTTTCCTTTGACGAGAAGAGTGTTGGCTTGGAGTCTGTGCAAGACACTGATGTGTTCAATGAGGTTGTGTACAGAATATTTCAGGATGTCATCTATACATGCTAGGATGAATTTACCTAACATGTCCCATGTCTGGGCGGCATGGTGTTACAGTGGGGAGCATTGTCAATTCACAGCTCCAGGGTTCCAGGTTTGATTCTGAGCTTGGGTTACTGTCTGTGTAGAGTTTTGGACTTCTTGGAGTGTGGCCAGTCTGCCTTGGTTTGGGAGAAGGAAATAATTTTTTATTCCTCAACAACTGGTGCTTGTGTAGGACCAGTTTTTTTTTTTTTCTTTCCATAAGGAGCTTGCCAAGATATATAACTAGTTCAGTGAGTGACTCTTGTGACAGACTGCAGTCTCTACAGGTCAGTTGAGTAACTACATCTCTTCTCCACCCCTAACAAAATGCTGTTCAGAGATGGTTTGTTTCAACCACTTCCTGCAGCAAGTGTGCAAAATTCCAGGGTGAATTTGGCTGCTGTACAATGTCATTGTTTTAAGTTTAAAAGGCGGATGATCAAACCCTGAACAAAATGACTGTAGGACTGCACAGTCTCATCTCCATTCAGTCATACTGTGGTGGTTCAGTCTATTGCTTTACCTGTTAGCAGCTTTTGCTATCTCTGCTATCTCCTCTTGAGGTCTTGAGATGAAAAGTAAACTGAGAATTGTAGCAGAAAACTTTGAAATTTGGCTGGGTTGACAACATATTTGTCAGGTTGGGCTATGAGGGGTCTAGACTGAGGACTTTGCATGCATGTGACCAGGCTTAGCACCACTAATTTCTGGAGTTGCTTTCTGAAGTTTCTGAAGTTTTCTTGCTCACCTACTATGTGGGCCTGAGCTGTGATGGCTTGGCATAGATTGTTGAAACCTGCTGCTTCCATGTCAGAAATCTGAAAACTGCATGAAATGCAGACAGGAGATTTCAGGTGCAGATTTATAGTTTAATTAAAAAGACTTCAGAGCAAACAAACCAAACGGAGTAGGCAATAACACATAGGAGGTCTGGTGATCAGCAAAAGACAAACAAGACAAGACTAAAGCGAGAAGACAACAAAACAGATCTGGTTAAAAAAAAAAAAAAAAAACACAGAGAATCAGACTAGCAGTGAGAAAGGCTTTGTAATCTCAAACAAGATTTTGCACTGACTACCGCAAATAACCTGACTGAATCCAGGTTATTTGAGGATGAGGAACAATTGTGCATCATCAGACATCTTGAGGCAAGTGTGTTATGAGTTCTGTGACTGGTTGTCAGATGACACGGAGTTTGGCAGAGGAGCTTGGGAAATGGAGTTTGTTACAGCAGGTGCTGAAAATGACATGACAGGAGCAGGACTAGATGTCCTTGATGTAGCTTATTAAATAAGTAACTTATTTAGACTTCATAGAAATATATTTGGAATATGAATTATGACATTCTCATGATGTTCACATTTGCTATTATTATTATTGTTGTTCTTGTTGTTGATTTGATTGCCAATACAGTTTTTTCGGTCTTAAATAGGCTTCTAAGGTTATTTCAAGATTAATTCTTAGAAGTGTTACACATACCAGCCAGGCCCCTGTTTTGAGTCTTAGATGCATGTTTTATTATCACTAAGATCTATTACACTGTAGATGGCAGTGGCAGACACTGTGCAAGTGTTTTGTTTTTATATACTACATGTAAAAAATTGCAACAACTTTACAAAAAAAGCATTCATGGGAAAAAATATAAATCTTAGATACATTGAATATATTTTACATAAATCACACAATAACAGCAAAAATCAGTATGTTCATGGTAGATCAGCAGTATAGTTTATATTCTCTAATTAATTCATTCCTTGTCAGGTAACTGACATTTAATGAATAGACTAATAACTTTAAAAACCCTTAACATTTTAAGAGAAGGAGTCTTAATTGTTCTATGTATAAATTTATAGTAAAAAGTTTCCTATTCATAGAAGGTTTGAAGTAAAAATACAAGCAAGTAAAAAGTCTGTCTAAAGAATCCCTTTTGTTGTAAGGTTGTGCCTCTGTGCTGCACATTATACACATAATGTAAACGTAAACGTTATGTGTATAATGTGCCTCTGTGCTGCACATTATACACATAACGTTTACTTTTACGTTTGACACTTAGGTTTACCTTCATAAAATAAGTGATAGGTTGCCTTTATTGCTATTTAACTTCAAAGCAATATAACAAGTCCCCCCCCCCTTCTTTTTAATTAAATGGAAAGCCATAAGCTGGTTCATTAAATAATGGTAATCATTAAAGATTCTGTGTAGAACCCTACAACAAAGTGTTCGAGGAAGATTTTTTGGAACCCTTAATTATCCAAAGAACCCTTAAACAAAAAAACAAACAAACAAAAAATTCTATTAATGGTTGTTATACTGTTAATAAAGTAAGCAAAATAAGGTGTGAATTTTCAGGGACTACAGAGGCAAGTCCTATCCTGAAAATGTTTAAAGCAAACACATGAGCATATCATTTGCCTGAGGTTATACATTGTGCCTGTATAACCTAAGATATAATGCCCGTAAATAAGGTTATAAATAAAACAGCACTCATGTCAGTATATTTCTCCTTCTATTCCACAGATTCCAAACCCTGTGCTATATTCACATTGTTTGCATCAGAGAGATATTTCCATATGAGGGCCCATTTGTATTTATTATTGTATGATATGAACAATATCAAATTTATATACAGATATACATGTGGATATCGATTGAGTAACAGTGTATGGATGCCACATTTCACACAGTTGTAATTTGTAGTTCAGAATGGTTGATACAATGGCGCCATCTTGTGCTCATTATATATATATATATATATATATATATATATATATATATATATATATATATATATATATATATATATATATATATATATATATATATATATATATATATATATATATGAGATCTAATTGCGTAATATGTTAGATATAGATACAGATATACTGTAATATATTACAGTAAAAGAGCCAATGCCGTGTAATAATGTGATGACTTTTAGGCTGTTTATTTCCACATCATTGTACTGTATGTGTGCATACATCTGTAAAACGATTTCTGTGCTCTTTTGCAGGGATTAGTTATGTTTATTTTTTTTTTTTTTTCTTTTTTATGTTTTAAGTTTGATCTCTTGCCAAGCAACTAAAAGAATGAGCATCCATAGTTTGAGCAGAAGTTGGCAGGAGCTACATAAACAACAGTTTACAGTTTAATGCATGTATTACATTGTGATATGTATTATATACAGGTGCATCTCAATAAATTAGAATGTCATGGAAACGTTAATTTATTTCAGTAATTCAACTCAAATTGTAAAACTCATGTATTAAATAAATTCAATGCACACAGACTGAAGTAGTTTAAGTCTTTGGTTCTTTTAATTGTGATGATTTTGGCTCACATTTAACAAAAACCCACCAATTCACTATCTCAACAAATTAGAATATGGTGACATGCCAATCAGCTAATCACCTCAAAACACCTGCAAAGGTTTCCTGAGCCTTCAAAATGGTCTCTCAGTTTGGTTCACTGGGCTACACAATCATGGGGAAGACTGCTGATCTGACAGTTGTCCAGAAGACAATCATTGACACCCTTCACAAGGAGGGTAAGCCACAAACATTCATTGCCAAAGAAGCTGGCTGTTCACAGAGTGCTGTATCCAAGCATGTTAACAGAAAGTTGAGTGGAAGGAAAAAGTGTGGAAGAAAAAGATGCACAACCAACCGAGAGAACCGCAGCCTTATGAGGATTGTCAAGCAAAATCGATTCAAAAATTTGAGTGACCTTCACAAGGAATGCACTGAGGCTGGGGTCAAGGCATCAAGAGCCACCACACACAGACGTGTCAAGGAATTTGGCTACAGTTGTCGTATTCCTCTTGTTAAGCCACTCCTGAACCACAGACAACGTCAGAGGCATCTTACCTGGGCTAAGGAGAAGAAGAACTGGACTGTTGCCCAGTGGTCCAAAGTCCTCTTTTCAGATGAGAGCAAGTTTTGTATTTCATTTGGAAACCAAGGTCCTAGAGTCTGGAGGAAGGGTGGAGAAGCTCATAGTTGCTTGAAGTCCAGTGTTAAGTTTCCACAGTCTGTGATGATTTGGGGTGCAATGTCATCTGCTGGTGTTGGTCCATTGTGTTTTTTGAAAACCAAAGTCACTGCAGCCGTTTACCAAGAAATTTTGGAGCACTTCATGCTTCCTTCTGCTGATCAGCTTTTGGAAGATGCTGATTTCATTTTCCAGCAGGATTTGGCACCTGCCCACACTGCCAAAAGCACCAAAAGTTGGTTAAATGACCATGGTGTTGGTGTGCTTGACTGGCCAGCAAACTCACCAGACCTAAACCCCATAGAGAATCTATGGGGTATTGTCAAGAGGAAAATGAGAAACAAGAGACCAAAAAATGCAGATGAGCTGAAGGCCACTGTCAAAGAAACCTGGGCTTCCATACCACCTCAGCAGTGCCACAAACTGATCACCTCCATGCCACGCCGAATTGAGGCAGTAATTAAAGCAAAAGGAGCCCCTACCAAGTATTGAGTACATGCACAGTAAATGAACATACTTTCCAGAAGGCCAACAATTCACTAAAAATGTTTTTTTTTTTTTTATTGGTCTTATGAAGTATTCGAATTTGTTGAGATTGGTGGGTTTTTGTTAAATGTGAGCCAAAATCATCACAATTAAAAGAACCAAAGACTTGAGTTGAATTACTGAAATAAATGAACTTTTCCACGACATTCTAATTTATTGAGATGCACCTGTATGTATACATGTATCACACAGGAACCTTAATAGTAATGATAAGATGTGGCCACACGGTGGAGGCATTGTTTAATTTTAAAAAGAGAAAGCATGCATGTACTCATGAGACAAGCTGAGAAAATGAAGAGCAACATGTACAGGTGCATCTCAAAAAATATGAATATCGTGGAAAAGTTCATTTTTTTCGGTAATTTAATTTAAAAAGTGGAACTTTAATATATTCTAGATTCATTACGCATAAAGTGAAATATTTCAAGCCTTTTTTGTTTTAATCTTGATGATTACAGCTTACAGCTCATGGAAATGAAATACTGGAAAAATCCAGTATCTCAAAAATATTAAAATAAAGAATTTATAATACAGCAATTTCGACCTGAGAAGAGCTCTAATCAGCTAATTAACTCAAAACACCTTTTTTTTTTTTTACTCAAAACCCCGTTGCTCAGTGGTCCAAAGTCCTCTTTTCAGATGAAAGTAAATTTTGCATTTCATTTGGAAATCAAGGTCCTGGAGTCTGGAGGAAGAGTGGAGAGGCACAGAATCCAAGTTGCTTGAAATCCAGTGTGAAGTTTCCACAGTCAGTGATGATTTGGGGTGCCATATCATCTGCTGGTGTTGGTCTACTGCGTTTTCTCAAGTCGAGAGTCAATGCAGTCGTCTACCAGGAGATTTTAGAGCACTTCATGCTTCCATCTGCTAACAAGCTTTATGGAGATGCTGATTTCCTTTTCCAGCAGGACTTGGCACCTGCCCACAGTGCCAAAACTACTAGTAACTGGTTTGTTGACCATGGCATGGTATTACTGTGCTTGATTGGCCAGCCAACTCGCCTGACCTGAATTTTGTCAAGAGGAGAAACACCAGACCCAACAATACAGACGAGGTGAAGGCCGCCATCACAGCAACCTGGGCTTCCATAACACCTCAGCAGTGCCACAGGCTGATTGCCTCCATGCCACGCCACATTGATACAGTAATTCGTGCAAAAGGAGCCTCTACCAAGTATTGAGTGCATAAATTAACAGATCGACATTTCTGTATTATAAATTGTTTATTCTAATATTTTGAAGTACTGGATTTCATAATACTGTATGGCTGTAAGCCGTAATCATCAAGATTAAGACAAAAAAAGGCTTGCAATATTTCACTTTATGTGTAATGAATCTAGAATATATGAAAGTTCCACGTTTTTTCACGTACAGAAGAAAATGATTCCAAGATATTCTAATTTTTTGAGATGCACCTGTTTTATTTAAAATTAAGATAGCATTTGTTTATCATCTACTCTTTCTACTATAAATCTAATCATATTTTTTATTTTTTTAGTATATCTGGTGCTGGACTTATCATACCCAAGTATGATAATCATGGGGGGGTGGGGTTGTGTTGAGCTGAAAAGCTTACTCCAGTAGTGCAAATAAGTCATCGGTTTCACTACCTTTAAAAATATTGCAGAGTAGAAGGAACTTTCCTTCCTTATATATTTTCTAAAGATGCATTACCTGCATCCAGATGGTATAGTTTTTTCTTGCCTTTCTGTGATCAATCTCAGACATTGTCATTTGCCCAGCCCCAGACCATTTTTAATTTCAGTGCTACATTCCACTAGAATCACTTTGAAAGATGGTAAATACAACTGTCTTATTGTAAAGACAAGAGACAGTAAGGAAGACCTGTCATCACTGTAGACATTATGATAAAGGGCACATACTATGTTGTGGAATGTTGTGGAATTTCCAGCCACCAGATGCTCCATCTGTGTAGACAGCTACTGGATGCTTAATATCAGAGTCCTTTATTCTACTTTCTGGCTGACATCATATATTCTGGCATTTGACAAATGCCTTGAATCACTAAGATAAAAGAAATAAGACAGTGAATGGTGAGCAGTAGAGCTGATAATGACTTGAAAGGGATGAGTGTGTTTCTTGTTTTTGACTTCTGGTGTATGATGTGTATGATAATGCCAATGAGTGTCTCAGTTATTACATCCACTGTTAGACTGAAAGGGATACAATACACACCAGCACCCTTAGGGTAAAGCAAGGATGTCTGCAGGCTGTTTTGAAATAGGAAGGGCTAATTGAGAGTGAAAGTAGAAGCCAAAGTGACATTTTACACATTTTAATTGGTGTGGTTTACATAGTAAAACATATAAATGTTCACACCATGCACCATATGGCCCTATACCAACAGGTGCATCTCAAAAAAATGTAATATCGTGGAAAAGTTCATTTTTGAACCTTGTGTATATTCTAGACTCATTACACATAAAGTGAAATATATCACGCCTTTTTTGTTTTAATCTTGATGATTACGGCTTACAGCTCATGGAAATCAAAAATCCAGTATCTCAAAATATCAGGTCAGGGCTCCTTTTGCACAAATTACTGCATCAATGCGGCATGGCATGGAGGCAATCAGCCTGTGGCACTGCGGAGGTGGAAGCCCAGGTTGCTTTGATAGCAGCCTTCAGCTCGTCTGTATTGTTGGGTCTGGTGTCTCTCATCTTCCTCTTGACAAAATTCAGGTCAGGCGAGTTGGCTGGCCAATCAAGCATAGTAATACCATGGTCAGCAAACCAGTTACTAGTAGTTTTGTCACTGTGGGCAGGTGCCAAGTCCTGCTAGAAAAGGAAATCAGTATCTCCATAAAGCTTGTCAGCACATGGAAGCATGAAGTGCCCTAAAATCTCCTGATAGATGGCTGCATTAACTCTCGACTTGAGAAAACACAGTGGACCAACACCAGCAAATGACATGGCACCCTAAATCATCACTGACTGTGGAAACTTCACACTGGACTTCACGCAACTTGGATTCTGTGCCTCTCCACTCTTCCTCAAGACTCTGGGACCTTGATTTCCAAATGAAAGGCAAAATTTCATCTGAAAAGAGGACTATGGACCACTGAGCAACTGTGTTTTGAGTAAAAAGGTGTTTTGAGTTAATTAGCTGATTAGAGCTCTTCTCAGGTTGACATTGCTGTATTATAAATTCTTTATTCTAATATTTTTGAAATAGAGGATTTTTCTAGTATCTCATTTCCATGAGCTGTAAGACGTAATCATCAAGATTAAAACAAAACAAAAAAAAAGGCTTGAAATATTTCACTTTATGTGTAATCAATCTAGAATATATGAAAGTTCCACGTTTTGAATTAAATTTCCACGATATTCTAATTTTTTGAGATGCACCTGTACACCATGAAATTATATATTGAACTGGGATGAACCAGTGGCTATATTTCACTACACAGAAAATGCAAATATTAATTCATAGTTTTGGAATTTGAGAGGCCCTTTCACACAGAGCACTGAGCATTAACAATAACAGAAAACAAGAAACAATACAATACAAAGGTAAAAATACTGAGAGAAAAATGAGAAAATAAATTCAAGCCTGTGAATGCATCATGATGGTAATTTATTTTTCTGGATGATGTGCATTGATAATATAATGCATAAAGTAATGCATAAAGTAACAACATGACATTCTACTAATACCAGATATTCCTTGTTCCTAAACCAACCCTTTACCATAACATTATCATAATCCTAATCCTTAAATCAATATTTAAATGGGAAAGGCAGACATGAGTGTAGGCCGATAAAGACCACACCCATACCTTTTGCAAATCTGTGGAGAAACCCAGTCACAAACTTGTCTTGAGAATATTTTAAAGAGGATTGTAAAGAAAGTAAGTAAAACCAAGACTCTTGAATTGACTTTAAATTGAAATGATGGACCTATTTGAATAAGAGTGAAAGTCAGTGTTGTACAGTTTTATATCAGTAGTACAATGTTCCCAAATTTAGGTATAAAATTTCAGTGGATTTGTTTACGATTCATAATTTGCCATGATGGACAGTCAAGGTTCAAATCAATTTAGTGAGAAATGCAGTACACAAAATGTATATATATATTATTTTCTGGGTTTTATGTTATATTCCAAATACTGCTAACTACAACTGCTTTTCTCCCTGTTTGACTGATGCTCCCTTCCCTGCTTTTCCATTGTCAGAAGGGCACCTTCCTACTCAATTGGACAGTTAGACAGGTAGGCCATCATCTGCCCTTGCTAAAGGCTAAAAGCTAAAGGCTGTTAGCAATCCTCTTCTCTTGTTTGCTAGTGTTTCATCCATCAAACTCTAGGATGCACTGTTTTAGGTATTTGTGCAAGGCAGTTTCACTGGTATTGATACTGGTATTCTACTTGTAGTGCATCAAATATTGCATGTCCTATATCATGTGCTTTATCCTGTGCACAACTTGCACAACTTGATAGTAAAATAAATACATATTAAAATATAAGACTGCTTTTCAATTGTGATTAAATGCCTGTTAAAGGATGCCGATTTACGATTAGTTTTATTCTGTAGCTAAGAAACAAAGAGGACTTCATTCCTGGCATTTGCCTTTTGCTCAGTGAACTTCTATCTTGTCTTAACCATCATTATATCTGGCTTAAGTAAATTTATCATCCAATCAGTTTGACAGCTGAGTGTGTATGTCAAAACCATTAGGATATGACAGATTACCATTTCACTAGGTTGATGCATGTTCACATCCACTCTAATGATAAATTAGACGCTCAGTCAGTCAATATCCTCTAGGCTAGGCCATTAAAGGGTAATGCAAAATTCATGATGAGGCTATACGTGGAGCCATGGCAGAGAACACAGGTCAGTTATAGTTCATTTAATATGGTAGCACAAATGTCTTCATATTCTTATTTGGTATGATACATTTAGAAAATGTGCATTATTGAGTGACTTTACAAAAGATACTTCCTTCATGGCTGGTTGCTCTACAGGCTGTGTGCCCCCCCTGAGACAGCATTACTGAATGAGAGAGAATGAGAAAGAGGGAGTGAGCTAGATTACACTATTGAAACACTCAGAAGTGAAAGATTTCCCATCAGCTTCCTTTCATCCTACTCCCATGGCACTGGGCGGCTTAAAGAACACTTTGTTCTGTTTGATATTGTTTGGTGAATAGGAACACTTGTCTATCCATACATTCGTCAAGCTAGTTGGGAATTGTTAATTATCTGTGTTA
The DNA here is from genome assembly GCA_023630585.1 of Cranoglanis bouderius. Classification (NCBI taxonomy): domain Eukaryota; kingdom Metazoa; phylum Chordata; class Actinopteri; order Siluriformes; family Cranoglanididae; genus Cranoglanis; species Cranoglanis bouderius. The sequence continues at coordinate 15,873,322 of CM042537.1, forward strand.
AATTAACCAAAGTGACCTTCTTATCTTCCTTGCCTTTGTTAATGCAATCTTTTAAGTGTTTGCCATAAGGAGTAATTTGACAAGGAAGACAGTGACTGGAGTTTCTGAGCAACTGCTTGTTGTTATAGAAATTGGATTAATCTAGCTTTTCATATAATAGAAATTCATTAAATTTTTATAGCACTTTTCTAGATACATTACATAGCATGTTACATAGTATGGGGGGAAAATCTCCTCAACCACCACCAGTGTGTAGCATCCACCTGGATGATGCGACGGCAGCCATAGTGCGCCAGAATAACTTGCCTTGGGTGTTATCACTGTCTGCAGGACTACCAGACCGATTTTTGTCTATCTGACACGAGACTAGTCTAGTTTGGTGTCACTAGCCAAGGGGAGGCACAACTAAGCTGTCATTGTATGGGATTAGCTGCTACAGTGCCATGCAAAGTATGTTAGCTGTCCTTATGTTCTGCTCATATCATGTTCATGTAACTTGGAACTCATATAGACATTTACACACCTTGTTTTCCTGTCTCAAAATGTTTTTTAAAAAATCGGTGTATATTCATTTTCCCCTCATACTGACTGACCGAGTGAGCTAGCATTTGGCACAATTGAGACCTGTCAGCCAATAAGACATGAGTATTTCCACATATTTTCCTGTAAACCCTGTCTGATTGGTCTTGCCTCTGTTCACTGAAGATAGAAAATTACAACACTGCTGTAGAATCATTTGAGGCTAAAGAAAAAATATCTTCAGGGCTACAGCCCCAAATGCCCAGGCCAGGTTATGCCCCTGAATTTAAGAGATATCTAGCTAACCTCTTGGTAAACTTATATAAAAGGCAGTAAGTGAAAAAGGATATTTGATATTCATTATTTTATTTCCGTCAACACTATTGCTTATTTCTCAAACCAGCATATCACAAAGTGCATTCTGGGTTGAACAAGCGGCACTGAGCGGTCAGAGCGAGCGGAGAGGTAGGAGTCATCAGTAGAAGCAACATAATTTGCCTTTTGTATGTTTAAAACTTCTAACCTGTTTTCAACATACAAGAGGCCAGTGTGTCTGAATTTCACTTTAATATAGAATTTAGTCATAATATGCTCGTTATAAGACCGTTTTCAAATGCTTACTAAAAATAGCCAAACGTGATATGCAGAGTCTCGCTAGCTTCTTCACAACCCCTGAAAGATGTCATTTCATATAGGAAAAAAAATTCTCCATATCTTAGGCATTGTGCAACTGTCTGCAAATAATACTTTAACCAGAAGTAGTTCAAAACAATAATAATTATAATAATAATAATTCGTTACATTTATTTTACATTACATTATTTTATCTGTACATTATTTTACTTTACATTATACATTGCTTTTCTAGGCACTCAAAGCACTTTACATAGTATGGGGGGGGATCTCCTCAACCACCACCAGTGTGTAGCATCCACCTGGATGATGTGATGGCAGCCATAGTGCACCAGAATGCCCACCACACACCAGCTATTAGTGGAAAGGAGAGGAGAAGAGAGTGATGTAGCCAATTCAGGGATGGAGACTATCAGGGGGCCATGATAGATAAGGGCCAATGGGGGAATTTCACCAGGACACCAGGGTTATACTCCTACTCTTTACGAGAAATGTCCTGGGATTTTTAATGACCACAGAGAGTCAGGACCTCGGTTTGACATCTCATCCAAAAGATGGTGCTCTTTTTACAGTATAGCGACCCCGTCACTATACTGGGGCATTAGGACCCACACAGACATGGTGAGCACCCCCTGCTGGCCACCCTAATACCACTTCAAGCAGCAACCTTAGTTTTTCCCCAGTAGGTCTCCCATCCAGGTACTGGACAGGCTCAACACTACTAAGAACAAGATCAAAAGCCTAGAGCCACAATGATGTGCAAGACTAACTGATCTAAAAATCACAAATAACCATAAATCTGGACCTCTTCCAGATATCACACTACTAGGGATCCTTAAGGAGCTGTTCTATGAAGGATGGTTGATGTGAAATATCCACAAAGATGTATTGTTCACATACAGTCATGTGAAAAAGTACACCCCATGGAATTTTTTATTTTTTTAATATATATACATATTTGGACAAGCAAACATTTGACCCTCTTTGAAACAGTGCTTATTAATAAAGGTGTTACACTCTACCAAATTGTACATAAATTGACTTTTCGTAGTAATTTTCACAATTTAAATTAACAACCCCCCCCCCCCCCCCACACACACCCCCACACCCCACAAAAAAACAGCTCAGTCACATGGAAAAAGTAAGTACAACCATACATATTTCACACCTTCAAATCCATAACATTAGAATCAGGTGTTCAAGATTGGGTACCAGTGATTACAACCTGCTTAGAGAATGCAGGTGGAACCTGTCTTATTTATACCCCTCTCATATCTAGTGTTCCCTTTGCTATTGAGGTGTGTGGTGTCATCATGCCAAGATCTAAAGAGTACTGTAAGACCTTCAGAAAAAAGGGTGTGGATGCCTATGAGTCTGGCAAGGGATTTAAAAAGATCTCCAAATTATTTAAAATACATCATTCCACTGTAAGGAAAATCTACAAGTGGTGCAGATTTAAAACGACTGCCAATTTGTCCAGGACTGGCCATCCCAGCAAATTCAGCCCAAGAGCAGACTGTCTGATGCAAAACAATCTCCAAGAACCCCAACATTTCATCACAGGATCTGCTAGTAAGTCTTGCAACAGTTGGTGTCAAAGTACATGCTTCTACGATCAGACAGAGATTTCACAAATTTGTCCTGCATGGGAGGCATGCCAGGAAAAAGCCTTTGCTGTCTAAAAAGAATATTAGAGCAAGACTACAGTCTGCCAATGAGCATATAGGCAAAGACCAGGCCTTTTGGAATAATGTGCTCTGGACAGATGAAGCAAAGATAGAGTTGTTTGGCCACAGTAACAGCAGACATATTTGGTGCTGACCAAAGACAGCTTTTCAGGAGAAACACCTCATACCAACTGTGAAGCACGGTGGTGGAAATGTTATGGTTTGGGGTTGCTTTGCTGTCTCAGGGCCTGGACAGCTTGCATTCATTGATTCAACTATGAATTCTGCATCATATCAAAGAGTGCTTGAAGGTAAGGTGAGGCCATCTGTCCGAAAGTTGAAGTTGAACCAAAAGCGGACCTTTCAACAGGATAATGATCCTAAGCACACTAGCAAATCCACCAAGGAATGGCTCAAAAAGAAGAGATAGAGGGTTTGGAAACCCCATTGAAATGTTGTGGGGGGATTTGACATGCAAAAAAACATGCAAGAAAACCCTCAAACATCTGGCAACTGAAAGAATATTGCATGGAGGAGTTGTCAGAAATTCCAGCAAGCTAACGTCAGATACTGGTGGACAATTATGCAAAATGCCTACAAGAAGTTATTTCTGCTAAAGGGGGCACTAGCTTCTAATGCTAGCTTCTTAGGCCAAAGGTGTACTTACTTTTTCCACAGAAGAATATCACATCTATTGATATTTCCGTTGAATAAATTATTGAAAAAGCTATTTTTCCTTGTGGTTTTGTTCAAGTATATCAACTTCATTAATAGGCACTGTTTCAAAGATGATCAAATGTTTGCTTGTCCAAGTATGTTAAAAAAGTCAACAATTTCCATGGGGTGTACTTATTTTGTCACATGACTGTATGTCAGAGAAATGAATGGACTAAAACATGAGTAAATTAAGCATATAGGCAGATATTGAAATTTTAGCCTTGCCTTAATGTCAGCTTTATTGATAAAATTTAAGCCTAATGCAATCCAACATACTGTAATAGCCTGATATAAAACATGCAAAAAATGAGAGATTACTGCTTCTCAATATTTCAGGGCTGTGCTGATAAATGAAAGTATGCGGTTTTAGAAATATGAATGGTACCTGTGCTGGTTTACTGAGGTTGACACTTGAGGAGTGCATGACACATGAGCATTTAATGTATCAAACCAAATGGGAGCACTCGGATCCCCATGGATATGGCTGAACATATGCTGATATAGCTCTGCTTTATCTTTTGTGTGCAGCAGATGCACAAAAACAAACACAAAATGCTCTTATAACCTGCTCTGACAATTATAGATGGCTCTGCTGATATGCAAATCACCATCGTCACATCTGAAGAATTACTATGGAAGATAATTGAAAGGTTTTGCAATGCTGCTATGGTTCACTGTTTTGTTGTCACAACATTTTTTCTCCTATGGTTTCAGAAGCAAGCAGCCACAAATGCTTAAAATGTTAGTTGCATTTCACTGAATATGATTTAACTTATAGGCCAGTGTGTAGATCTTGAATATTTTCCCTTTATTTAAATAATAGTGAGAGAAAAGTCTCACAATATTAGGACTGACTGATATAAATTGGCTAGAGCTAATGGGCTAGGACTTTAATTAAAGATTTAAAAATATCAATATTAGGATTCATTTTTAGCATCCACATCAGGATATTTGCAATGTTTTATGGTGAATTATTTAGGACTTTTGTTCAGCCAAACTTAACAGCACTTGGTCATAAGAAAAATATGCAGATTTGTATGAAGAATAATTAATGGGGCTGAATTATTTGTAGCCCAGATAGTAGATTCATGCAGCCTGTCAGTGACAGTTGTGTCAAGTGACAAGTGTCAAGTGAAACACCCCCCAGGATTTTATGTTCATTTGGGCTGATATTTTTCAGCCCCTGTTGCCAACACAACCTTAACACATCATCAGTAGTGACTGAGAAGGTACATGTGATATACAGTCATGGGTGTAATGTATGTCAAGAATTATTCTATCATCCAATTTTACCCAAAATGCTTTTGGAAGAGAAACTATGGCATTATGGACTTGAAAAACCTAAAAATTAGAACTCACAAATTCAGCTGCTTATCTGCATTGCTCATCCCTAATAGTTTCATTGTCGAGCTATTGACAGACCGTTGCTCATCCACAGGGGAAGATGGGACTCTGCCTCACCATATATATAAGCCATTCAACAAACAATAATCTTCAACTTGATGTATTTTAAATTCCTTTGAAATACTAATTGTCTCTTTTGAGTGACCAACAATTTTATTTTTTTTAAATGGTATTTGACAGATATAAGCCAATGTTTTATTGATTTGCTATGCTTTCTACATTCTAAAAATGTTAAAAACAACTTAACTAGTAACCCAACTAAGAGTTGATATAACACCTTCCCAATGCTGGGATATTTTTAACTCATGTTATTTCTAACCATCCATCCATTTTCTGTACTGCTTATCCAACACAGGGTCATGGGGATTCGGGGCACATCCTGGACACACACACATTCAGATAATTTGGAAATTCCAATCAGCCTAAAATGCATATCTTTGGACTGGGGGAGGAAACCGGAGGAAACTCCCAAAGCATGGGGAGAACACACATGCTCCACGCACACAGGGTAGAGGCAAGAACCAAACACCAAGCTCTGGCGGTGCAAGGCAAATGTGCTAACCCCTAAGCCACTGTGCTCCTATTTCTAACCAGTGTTTCTCTACTTAGCCTACTGGTTTCAAAATGACCCAACTACTACCTTGTTCATTATTATTATTATTATTATTATTATTATTATTATTATTATTATTATTATTATTATTATTATGTACATAAAAATAGCTTTAAAAAGATACTTTGTTTTTGCTGCAACTTGTAGTCACACACATGCTTGTAAGTCTATCCTAGACTGCATGGAGCCTGAGCTGTTTGTGTCCACAGAGTGTAGCTAGCCTAACATTACCTAGTGCTTCATCATTAATTAATGGTAAATATAAGCAAATAAGGCTGTGAAAAATTGTCTTTAGTGTTTAACCATTTGATCTTTTGTTCAAAAAAATTCACAAAAATACTCTCCTCTCATGGATATCAAACAATTCCAAACAAAACACAGGTTTATCCAAAAAAATATATCTTTGTTAAATATTGGAGTGCAACAATTATTGGCACCCTTTTAGTCAATACTTTGTGCTACCTCCCTTTGCCAAAAGAACAGATCTGAGACCATTCCTCCATACAGAATCTCTCCAGATCCTTCAAATTTCGAAGTCCATGCTGGTGGACTCTCTTCTTCAGTTCACCCCACAGGTTTTCTATGGGTTTCAAGTCAGGGGACTGGGATGGCCATGGCAGGACCTTGATTTTGTGGTCAATAAACCATTTTTGTGTTGATTTTGATGTATGTTTTGGATCATTGTCCTGCTGGAAGATCCCACCATGGCCCATTTTAAGCTTTCTGGCAGAGGCAGTCAGGTTTTCATTTAATATCTGTTGATATTTGATGAGTCCATGATGCCATGTATCCTAACAAAATGTCCAGGTCCTCTGGCTGAAAAACAGCCCCAAAACATTAAAGAGCCACCACCATATTTAACCGTGGGCATGAGGTACTTTTCTATATGGCTACCTCTCTGTGTGTGCCAAAACCACCTTTGGTGTTTTTGGCGCACACAGAGTAAACCCGTTCTGGTAAACCTGATCCCATTCGAAGTTCCAGTAGCGTCTGGCAAACTGAAGATGCTTGAGTATTTTTTTGGATGGGAGTAGAGGCTTTTTTCTTGAAACTTTTTTTCTTGAAACTTGTGGTGATGTGGTGATGTAGGTGACTTCGGATTGTAGTTTTGGAGAATTTCTGACCCCAAGATGCAACTAACTTATGCAATTCTCCAGCTGTGATCCTTGGAGATTTTTTTCGCCACTTAAACCATCCTCTTCACAGTGTGTTGAGACAATATAGACACATGTACAATTCCAGTTTGCTTCATAACATTTCCAGTTGACTGAAACTTCTTAATTATTGTCCTGAAGTTGGAAATGGGCATTTTCAATGCTTGTACTATTTTCTTATAGCCACTTCCCATTTTGTGAAGCTCAAAAACCTTTTGCCGCACATCACAGCTATATTCCTTGGTCTTACCCATTGTTATGAATGACTAAGGGAATTTGGCCTATGTGTTACCTCATATTTATACCCCTATGAAACAGATGTAGTTGGGCTGGAAATTTTGCTGAAACCTGTAAACCACGGTCAATGATATTACTTCGAACACAGTTGAAAAAGGTACATCTAAAACTGCTCAAAACCAGCTGCTAGACGGTTTGCTGGATGACTGTATGTTGCTGGTTACTGATATTTGCACAATTGTGTTCATCTCATGTACGAGAAACACATCTGCTATATCAAACACTGTTTAAAATAAGTATGTCTAAAGCTGCTTAAAATGAGCTGCTAGACTGTATGCTGGATGAATGTATGTTGTTGATTCTCAACTGCCAATTACAGGGTTACTCTAAAAATTCACTAGATGGTAGCCTATAGCAAAAGTCAAGTGTGACAGCCTCTCGACTTAATTTTGTTTGAAGCTATGCCATTATTAATGTCATCCTGCCCCACAAAAATCTATGGTCACAAGCTGCTGCTGGTGATATATATTAGATTTTAGCCCTCCCATCTAATATTACCATCAGCAGTCACTGCATAATATATTGTAGGGGTAGTAGGAATTTTAAGTAAAGAATCCTTGCTCCTATTGATTAACCACTCAAGATGGCGCCAGTGTATATGGCATGCCGTTTCTCGTTTTGTGAGTATGTCTTTGTTCTATTCGTGATTATGTCTCTCTGTGTGATAAACTCTTCTGCCTTGTTAACTTATGATCGGCAAACACTTTTGGATATTAAATCATCAATGGATGGAGCAAGCTTTTACACGCAGAAAGGATATGGCACCAATCACCTTCCACCTGGGTCCTCGCTCCCATTTCACCTATGTCGACCGCTGTGCGCTCCCTCTTACAGACGTCGCAGGAGACGCGGACGGCGAGGTGGCTTTGTGGTAAAGGTGAAGGCGAGTTTTACCTCCTCCAAGATGACCTACTCTCACTTCCTTAAACCGTCACTTCAGCGGGAAGAAAAGTGATCCATCACCGGGCGCCCTTTTGAATTTTCTTATAAGTGGATTCTACTGGCGAGTCCATGCAACAGAGCCATATCATCATGCTATCGGACCCCTCGCCTTTGCAAACGGAGGGTGAACCTGCAGAATCTCCGACAAGTTCGCCGAGAACCAAATTCAGAGGAGGTATCTACTGAATTAACATTGGCGGTGATGAATGTGCGTTCATTATCGAACAAAACATTTATTTTAAACAACTTTTTCATTGAACGTAACTTAGACTTCTTGTTTTTGACTGAGACGTGGCTAATTCCTGATGATTTAAGCCCTTTCACGGATTTGTTACCTCGGGATTGTGGTTTCTTGAATACTCCATGGACCACAAGCCGTGGTGGAGGCCTGGCATCTATTTTTAAGAACAGTTTTATGTGTCAACTATTATCTGTCGGCACTTTTTTAAGCTTTGAACTGCAGTTGTTTTTATTACATATGACAAATCCAGTTGTGTGTGCCGTAATATATCGACCACCTAGATACAATAAGGATTTTATTGGGGAGTTCACTGATTTTTTAAGTAAAATTATACTGAAATATGATAAATTGTTACTAGTGGGTGATTTTAACATACATGTGTGCTGCCCTACAAATCCATTGGTAGGAGATTTTCTCAATGTAATTGATTCTTTTAATATTTAACCCTCTCATGTTCATGGTCATATTTTAGACTTAGTTCTGACATTTGGTTTATCTGTAGTTGATGTTGAAATATCAGATCAAGCTTTTTCTGACCATAAGTCAATTATTTTTAAGGTGTTGACTCCACACAAAATTGAAAAACCTAGAGATCAAAGTCAATTACGACGGGTTTTAAATGCTAGAGCTATAGAGAAATTCAAAAACCTATTTTATGAAATTAATCCTTTTTATTTAATGGACAGTCTTTCCCTTAATATGGATTTAGACTCCTCACTTGATGTGCTATATTCCATTTATATACCCTTTTTGGACTCCGTAGCCCCACTCCATGACAAAAAATGTAAACCCAGACCTGAGCCCTGGCTCAATGATGTGACTCATGGGTTGAGGAAAACCTGCAGAAAATTTGAATGAAAATGGAAAAAAGACCAGTTACAGGTATCTTTTGAAATGTTACAGGAGTCTCAAGACAATTATCAGAATGCCGTAAAGATGGCTAAGAGAAATTATTTTGCAGAAGTAATTGCAAAAAATATTAGTAAGCCGCAAGTTTTATTTAACATAGTAAACTCTGTATTTAATCCAACAACTGGTGTGTTTTCTTACCCTCCAATTATCACTTGTGAGGCTTTTTTGGATTATTTTGTTCAAAAGATCTCTAAAATTAGATCTATGATCGAACCTAGTTTGTTTGATCCTTCAGTTGTCCGGCCATCATTTGTCAGTTTTGAGCATTTTGAACTGATCTCCTTGCAGTCATTAGCCGAGGTAATCAAGCAATCAAAACTAACTGACTGTTCACTGGATATTATTCCAGCGAGATTAGTAAAGGAAGCATTTGATGTTCTTGGCCCTAGTATCCTATCTATTATAAATAATAGCCTTTCAACAGGAGTAGTTCCTAATCAGTTTAAACATGCTTTTGTTCAGCCTCTTTTGAAAAAAACACATTTGGACCCTGCTGTTGTATCAAATTATTGGCCAATTTCAAAGTTACCTTTTTTATCAAAGGTTTTGGAGAAGGTGGTCTTGAATCAAATAAATACCTTTTTGCTTCAAAACGATATTTTTGAAATCTTTCAGTCAGGTTTTAGGGCTTATCACAGTACAGAGTCGGCATTGATCAGGGTTTTAAACGATTTATTGACTGCAGTTGACTCAGGGTCTTCAGCAGTTCTTGTTTTATTGGACCTTAGCGCTGCATTTGACACCATCGACCATGAGATTTTACTCCTTCACCTTGAAAAGGTGGTGGGAATCCATGGTATAGCGCTTGCATGGTTTAAGTCTTTTCTTTCAAACAGAACTTTTTCTGTAAATGTTGGTCAAGATTATTCACAACCTGTTTCTTTGCTCACTGGGGTTTCACAGGGGTCCATTCTTGGCCCAATTTTGTTTTCTTTGTATATGTTACCCCTTGGGTCAATCTTTAGCAAGCATGGAATCTCTTTTCATTTTTATGCAGATGATATGCAAGTTTATCTTCCTTTGAAAAAGAACAGTAAGAAACAAATAGAGTTGTTGTGGGACTGTATACATGACATTAAATCATGGTTATCTTTAAATTTTTTAAAACTGAATGAAGATAAAACTGAAGTTGTGTGGTTTGGAGTCCCAAATAATTTTGTTGATTTGGGCGGTTTAGCCCCTTTCTGTAAGCCATTAGTGCGAAATCTAGGAGTTCTTTTTGACTGTGATCTCAAGTTTGAGAAACAGATTTATTCTGTGGTTAAGTCCTGTTTTTATCACTTGAGATTGATAGCAAAGGTAAGACCATTTCTGTCCCTGCGTGATCTCGAAAAAGTCATTCATGCTTTTGTATTTACAAGGTTAAATTACTGCAACTCACTATATGTCGGTATAAATACATCATTGCTTAACCGTTTACAATTGGTCCAAAATGCTGCTGCGAGGCTTTTGACAGGTACTCGTAAGAGAGATCATATTACTCCAATTTTGAGTTTTTTAAAATGGCTACCGATCGATTACAGAATAAAGTTTAAAATCTTGGTTTTTGTTTATAAATCATTGCATAGTATGGCTCCATTGTATCTGGTGGACTTGATTGAGAAATATGAACCAAAACGGTCTTTAAGGTCAGCTGACCAGCTGGTTTTGACGATCCCTAGAACTAAATGGAGAAGTGGAGATCGAGCTTTTGTAGCGATAGCTCCAAATCTTTGGAATGATTTACCCTTTTCTCTTAGATCGGCACCCACACTAAGTGTTTTTAAACACAATCTTAAGGAATACCTCCTCGCATCAGCATTTAATGGGGTATAGAAATTGTTTGTGTATTAAAACTGAGGGGTTTAACTCGCTGTTATTTTAAACTGTGGTTTTAGTGTTGTGTTTTATGGTTGTGATTGTCTCTATGTGTTAATGGATATTGTACAGCACTTTGGTCAATGGTCAGTTGTGTAAAAGTGCTAAATAAATAAAATAAAAATAAAATAAAAATAAAAAATAAAAAAATAACCTTGTAAACAGAACAAGCAACAGAAATACACAATTTTCTCTTCTGGGGTTTGATGTCGTAAGTAAACTTATGTATAATTTTAAATGGGTGGTATATGACTACATGGTTGTCTTCTTCCATGTTTTGAACCAAGTGTTATATTTAAAATAAATAATGCATGATATGTTTGTCATAATGCTTATTATGCATGCAGAATATATAAGAAAAGAGCAAGTATTGTTTATGAGGAAGCCTTAGCCAGTAAGAAAAACAAGCATAAGAAATGGATAACCCTGAATTACTATCTAATAAATTCTTCGATGTCTGTAAATTTGTGGCAAATCCTCAGCAGGTAGCTGTGATGGTGCAAGTGGGACCGTGATCAGCTGCACTGTGTTCTTTTTGAACATGGCTTCTGGATAAGTGGTCTCTATGGGACTGAGATTGGCTCATTCTATATCTTTTTGATGAGTCCTCTAGTGGTACAGAATATTCTAGGGCCTTGTGGGTAAGCACGGTACTAAATTGCACCAACATGCCAAGCTCACTGTGCAGCAATCAAATGTCATATCATCATGGAGATTTTCCTGGAGGTGAAACTTAACATATTGACAAAATTTTGGTGTGTTTATGAAACACATACAGTATATGGGAAAGTGAAGAACAACAACGCTTGCAAAAATTGCAATCTCAGTTAACAATTTTAAGTTGGCAGAACCTTAATGCAAAGCATTATCAAATATTGTGTGACCAACAGTTACATTGCACCCTAAACTTGTTAACTGTTAACACACCTTAATTGTGAGAGTGTGAAAACAATTTGTTTAAGAAAATGTACAGTGTCAGTTTCTAATTCATTGATAATGATAGTTTCCTCAATAACACATAAGTATATAGTGGGTATAGAAAAGAATCACCCCTTCCCCCCCCCTTAAAATAATCACATTTTGTTGCTTTTCAGCCTGAAATAAAGACAGACACAGTTTTTGTTTTATCCAGCTGCATTTACTCAGTGCAACTTATAACATCCAAGTGAAATATATAACACCAACATGTCAGAAAAAAAAAAAAAAAAAATTAAAGAAACAGAATCACTGAGTTGGAAAAAGGATCACCACCCTCCTAAAAATGACTTATAAACTCAATCAGGTGTAGCTAATCACCTTCTCAATGGCACACAAAGCCATTTGACTTTCAACTGTGATCAGCTGTGGTCATTTTGATTAGCTCAGTATGAAAAGAGCTTTTCTGGAGCATTTCAGTCCTTGGTAGTGCAACTGAAGCAAACAATCAACTATGGATGGCAAAGCACTGTCAAAAGATCTCCGGTTAATGTTGTGGACAGGTACAAGTCAGGAGATGGATACAAAAAAATTTCAAAGGCTTTATCAATGCTTAGAAGCACAGTGAAGTCTATTATTAAGAAGTGGAAGGTATTTGGTACAACACAGACTCTCCCTGGATCAGTCGCTCCAAACTGGATGAAAGAGCCAGGAGGAAACTGGTCAGAGAGGCCTACATCAATTCTGAAGCAGTTGCAGGAATTTATGACAAAGAGTGGTCATTGTGTGCATGTGACAACAATATCACAAATTCTCCACAAATGTGGCTTGTATGGGAGGGTTGCAAGAAAAAAGCCACTCCTCAAGAAAGGCCACATGCAGTCACGACTGAGCTTTGCCAAAACGCACCTTGAAGATTCAAGTCAGATGAGACTAAAATTGAATTATTTGGCCTCGACACCAAACGATATGTCTGGCGGAAATCCAATACAGCTCACCATCCAAATAACACCATTCCTACAGTAAAGCATGGAGGTGGTAATATCCTGTTATGGGGGTGTTTCTCTGCAGCAGAGACTGGAGAACTTGTCAGGATAGAAGGAAAAATGGATGGAGAAAATACCGTCAAATTCTCGTGGAAAATCTGCTGCCCTTCCAATATGACAATGACCTAAAGCACACAGCAAAACTGTCCACACAGTAGTTGAAGGAGAAAAAGGTGAATGTCCTTGCATGGTCTAGTCAGAGCCCAGACTTAAACCCCATTGAAAATCTGTGGAATGACTTGAAGACTGCAGTCCACAAACAGTCACCATCAAATTTGACTGAACTTGAGCAGTTCTGCAAAGAAGAGTGGGCAAATATTGCAAAGTCTAGATGTGCAAAGTTAGTAGAGACATATCCCAACAGACTAAAGGCTGTAATTAAAGCAAACGGTGGTTCAACAAAATGGGGGGTGATCCTTTTTCCAACTCAGTGATTTTTTCTGACATGTTGGTGTTATATCTTTCACCTGGATGTTATAAGATGCACTGAGTAAATACAGCTGGATAAAACAAAAACTCTGTCCGTCTTCATTTTGCAAAGCAACAAAATGTGATTATTTTAAAGGGGGTGATTCTTTTCTGTATTTTTTTTTCTGTACATTTTTCATATAGTTATTCATTATAGTGGCAGGACAGTGTGAAGTGGCGGATCCTGGCATAGGCCATATAGGCAGCAGCCTAGGGCGGCAATGCCCTCGGGGCAGCATGGGGCATTGCCCACACACGCAGTTTCCAGACACGCTCTTCACTTCTTTATAGTTAATTTGAGGCAGTTTCACACAGGATTGCACCCTCTTCTCTGTTTCATGTGGCGCTCAAGGTGCGCCCCACTCAATGAAAATTAATTCTTTAGCAGCTTCTTGTGGTACACCTGACCTTTCTGTTGCCCCTCACACCTTTGCGGCTGTCTGTCAGCTCGTGAAAAGTCACCCGCTAGAAGGATCAAAGAAGGGAGGAGTGATATTTTAACAGCACCCTACAAAAAAAAAAATGAACTAAGTGAAATCGCTAAATAAAATGCCCTACTCCTGATGTACATCCAGTGACGTACAGCTGCAATTTCCTTGGATTATTGTAAATAATAATAAATGACAACGAGAGACTGACACACTGTACACCACCAATGTGGAATGGTTTAGTCTTGATCATTGATTGAGCATGTGTGTGACATGATGAAAAGAGAAACTGTGAATGAGTATAATAACATCTGAAAAAACGGGGGGCGGGACACATCTGATTTTGCCTAGGGCACCAAGTAAGCCAGAACCGCCAATGGCAGTGTGTGCACTGGTTTGAGTATATCATGTACAGCAGCATTTCTGGGATTTTTATCAGTCATCTACTAACCCCATTTCCATAAAATTTGGGATTTTTTTTCTAAAATGCAACAGAAATCTGTGATTTGTCAAGTCTCTTGAAACTTTAATTAACTGACAAAAGTACAAAGAAAAGATTAAATGTTTTCACTAACCAACTTAATTGTATTTTGTAAATATAAACAAATTTAGAAATTTGATGCCTTCAACACACTCAAAAAAAGTTGGGACAGAGGCATGTTTACCACTATATCATCCTTCCTTGTAATTACACATTTTAATCGTTTGTGAACTGAATATACTAATTGTTGCAGTTTTGCAAGTGGACTTCTTGCCCATTTTGTTTGATACAAGACTTCAGCTGCTCAACAGTCCTTGGTCGCCATTGTCTGATTCTCATCTTCATGATGTGCCATAGGAGACAGATCTGGACTGCTGGCAGGCCAGTCAAGCACACACACTCTGTATCTACGAAACCACGCTGTTGCAGCATGTGCAAAATGAGGCTTGCCATTGTCCTGCTGAAATAACCATGGACTTCCTGGGAAAAGACGTTGCGTTGATTGCAGCATATGTCGCTCTAAAATACCAATATACACCTCTGCGTCAATGGTACCTTCACACATATACAAGTCACCCATGCCGTGGGTACTGATGCACCCCCATACCATCACAGATGCTGGCTTTTGCACCTTTTGCTTAATACAGTCTGGTTGGTCTTTTTCATCTTTGGCTCGGAGAACTTGACATCCATTTTTCTCAAAAACAAGATGAAACGTGGACTCATCTGACCACAGCACACATTTCCACTGCCTTTCAGTCTATCTGAGATGAGCTCGGGCCTAGAGAACTCGGCGGTGCTTTTGCATAGAATTGATGTGTGGCTTCCTCCCTGTGTAATAGAGTTTCGGGTTGCATTTCTGGATGTACTCCCGAGCCCCTGTGGTTATATTTATTACAGTATAGCATGATGATTTCTCAGGCAGTACCACCTGAGGGCTCGAAGGTCATGCACATTCGACAGTGGTTTCCGGCCCTGCCCTTCACGCAATGAGATTTCTCCGGTTTCCCTGACACTTTTCACTATATTATGCACTGTAGATGATGAAAGACCTAAATTCTTTGCAATCCTGCATCGAGCAATGTTCTTTTTGAACTGACTGACAATTCTCTCACAGAGATTGGCACAAAGTGGTTAGCCACGACCCATCCTTGCTTGCAAAGACTGAACATTTTTGTGGATGCTCCTTTTATGCCCAATTTTGATACCCTCCCCTGTTACCAATTAACCTGATCCTCCAAAATGGTGTTACTTGAATATTAAATAAACTTTTCAGTCTTATTTTGCCTCTGTCCTAACCTTTTTTTTGAGTGTGTTGAAGGCATTAAATTTACAAAATACAATTAAGTTGGTCAGTGAAAACATTGGATATCTTTTTTTTGTACTTTTATCAGTTAATTAAAGTTTCAAAAGACTTTACAAATCACAGATTTTTGTTTTTATTGCATTTTAGAAAAAATCCCAACTTTTATGGAAATGGTGTTAGTAATTAGACACACCTACCTTGTGGGTCCACCTTGTGTACACTTAAACACTAGAGCTCATCTTTTTCTGTGTATAGTTTGTGGTAGTCCTCAACTACAGTCATGTGAAAAAATAAGTACTAATAAGTCAAATGACATAAAATTGTAGTAATTTTCACAATTTAAATTAACAACAAAAAACCAAAACTGATCAGTCACATGGAAAAAGTAAGTATACCCCTGCGGTACTGTGCAAAAGTTTTAGGCACCCTACTTTTTTTAGTACACACTTTGTTATAAATTTTTTTATTTTATCATTTCTACATTATCGAGTCAGTACAAAAACATTCTAGCACAAAATGAAATGTTACAGAAAAATGTTTGTATGTCATTAAAGAAAGCAGCATATTACGTACCACTTTTCAGACAAAAAAACACAATGAAGGCGGCTGGGTTTTGCTGCAAAAAGTAAGAAGCAAGTGCGACAGTCAGAGTCTCCAGAAGAACTGTGGCTGGTTATGCAAGATGCTCAATAAAACTTAGCAGCTAATTTCCTGCACAAATTGTACCTAACCCTATTTTTATTTATTTATTTATTTTTGTCACACCAAATATTGACTTTGTTTCATTTACTACAGTTTACTGCTATTTACTGTATTTTCTTTTTTTAAATGTAGAAACATTTATTTCATTATTTTGAAGGCATATTTGCTCTTTTCATGTGCCTGAGACTTTTACACAGCACTGTACATTTATCACACCTTCAAATCCATAAAATTAGAATCAGGTGTTCAAAATTGGGTGCCAGTGATTAGAACCTGCTTAGGGAGTGCAGGTGAAACCTGTCTTATTTACACCTCTCACATCTAGTGTCTGGTGTTCCCTTTGTTATTTAGGTGTGTGGTGTCATCATGCCAAGATCTAAAGAGTTCTGTAAGACCTTCAGAAAAAAGGGTGTGGATGCCTGAGTCTGGCAAGTTATATAAAAAGATCTCCACATTATTTGAAAAACATCATTCCACTGTAAGGAAAATCATCTACAAGTGGTGCATATTTCAAACGACTGCCAATTTGTCCAGGACTGGCCGTCTCAGCAAATTCAGCCCAAAAGCAGTCCGTCTGATGGAAAAAGAACCAAGAACCCCAAAATTGAATCACAGGATCTGCTAGTAAGTCTTGCAACAGTTGGTGTCAAAGTGCATGCTTCTACAATCAGACAGAGATTTCACAAATTTGACCTGCATGGGAGGGGTGCCAGGAAAAAGCCTTTGCTGTCTAAAAAGAACATTAAAGCAAGACTACAGTTTTCCAATGAGCATATAGGCAAAGACCAGGCCTTTTGGAATAATGTGCTCTGGACAGACAAATCAAAGATAGAGTTGTTTGGCCACAGTAACAGCAGACATGTTTGGTGCTGAACAAAGAGAGCTTTTCAGGAGAACACCTCATACCAACTGTGAAGCACGGTGGTGGAAATGTTTGGGGTTGCTTTGCTGACTGGACAGCTTGCATTCATTGATTTAACTATGAATTCTGCATCATATCAGTGCTTGAAGATGATTATGAGGCCATCTGTCCAAACGTTTAAGTTGAAATGAAAGCAGACCTTTCAACAGGATAATGATCCTAAGCACACTAGCAAATCCACCAAGGAATTGATCAAAAAGAAGAAATGGATTTGAATTCCATTGAAATGTTGTGGGGGGATTTGAAATGGGCAGTACATGCAAGAAAATTCTCAAACATCTTGGAACTGACAAAATATTGCATGGAAGAGTGGCCAAAAATTCCAGCATGCCGATGTCATAGACTGGTGGTTTTGCAATTATGCAAAACATCTACAAGTTATTTCTGCTAAAGGGGGTAATACTATCTTCTGAGGGTGTACTTACTTTTTCCTCAGACGAATATCACATCTATTGATATTTCTGTTGAATAAATAATTGAAAAATCTATTTTTCCTTGTGGTTTTGTTCAAGTATATCAACTTTATTAATAGGCACTGTTTCAAAGATGGTCAAATGTTTGCTTGTCCAAATATATATATATATATATATATATATATATATATATATATATATATATATATATATATATATATATATATATATATATATATATATAAGCCAACAATTTTCATGGGGTGCACATATTTTTTCACATGACTGTACACTAGCATGTGCAGATAATTGTCCACTGTCCAAATAATATCTGGTTAGTGGTCATCCTATGTTGGTGTTTTGCCATTAATGGGTAGGGTAGACAAAGGCTGACAAATTGTGCATAGCAACAGATCACCAACAGTACATAATTATATACCTAAAAAAAAGTTCTTGAGTGTATGTGCAATAGCAGATGTATCTAATTAACTCGAAACACACTGTATTAGGAAGACCAATAAGTAGACACAAATAATAGTCACGAAGTATCATTTATTACCAGTGCCCAGTTTCATTTACTTATCAGAAAAGACTAGTTATAGTTATGGTAGAGAAGCAGCTTGTCAATGTCTTATATCAGGAAAACAATTTAACCCTTTTTGTCAACCAAGAAACTAATGCCACATTTTGTGTTTTACTTTTATCTAAATTCTATTAGATTTCTTAAGATGACTTATAAGGATAACAGGGTGTTTTTGTTGTACAACATAACTTTGAAGACTTTCCTCTTATTTTTCTTCAATGGATTTTTCTCAGCTTGTCATACCTTTAGCATTTTATTTTTCCATAGGGTAGCAAATACTTTAAAATGGCTAGAGGACACAGTTGTCATTCACATTAAGGAGAGAGAGCTACAACATGGCCAGCATAAGGCCCTGGCTTGTGTCCAAGTAGCTTATGTGCTCCATAGATTACCTCGTTGTCCTTCATCATTACAAACAGGTCTAAGGCAACCAGAACCATAGAGGCTTCTCCAGTGACTAAGGCTGTAGCAAGCCCCACAAGCATCATTAATGTATGCTCAGTGCCACCGGTTCTGTATGGATTTCTTGTTACACTTAACACCACACAGACATCTCTGGCACTCACCAACCAGGCCCTCATACTTTGCTCTCTTACTTTTTCTAGGTGTTTTCCATCCAGTTTTCCTAAGGAACTGTGAGCTGCAGCAAGATCATTTGCATAATGGTTTCTGACATCAAGGCTTCTGACATGTTTGGCCTAAGTGTTGTTACTGTGATGGTGTCTGGGAATTTGAGCTGTCTCTCTAGGTCAACCTTCAGTTGCCAGTCCAATGCCATATTAAGGAGCCTGATTTGGTTAGTTGTGGCTGCAGCTTCTCTCTTGCCTGACAAAAGTGATAGCCTGTCTTACTGCAATATTGATGCTTGCCGTAAGTGATCCCTATGCAGATGGCATCTTCTATTACCCTTAGCACCTGGTCATGGTACCAGCGATAGCACCCGTCTCCCTGGAGCATATAATGAGCAACAATGCCTGAATCACTTCAACTTGTTCTTTTTGTCATTACCAACAGCTTGTGACCATAAGTGAGATAGGGATGTAGATTGACTGGTAAACAGAGAGCTTTGTCCAAAAATTGAGCTCCTACTTCACCATCACAGACTGGTGCAGTGACTGCAACACAGCTGCTTCTGACTGGATATGTTTTTTAAGCTCCCGCTCTCTTTTTCCATCACTCATGAATAAGATACAGAGGTATTGAAACTCCACCAGGCACACAGTGTCTCTGCTCACCTCTTTTTTTTCAGATACAGACAAATGAGTGTTGGAGATCCATTTAGGATGATGCTAAGAGAACATCATTGTTAGGATTTGAAAATAGAAATCTCCAGGTTACGATTCTTAAGAACAGAGAAAGTGAGAGTACACAAGAAAGACGGAGCCCTTGCCCCGCTACACACTTCCTGCGCCAAGGCCTTGGGAGAGTTGCCAAATGACACACATACACACAAAGTTCAAATACAAAGATCTCTCATTTATTCAAAGAAAGGCAGAGTATATATCAGGCTTGGCACACAACAGAGACAATTGGTTAACTATTGATTGGCTAGGTGGAAGGGCATATTTGCATGAAACCTATCAATGTAAAACAGGAACAACACCATATATGGTTTCTAGGAAGCCATAGGAGTACGAGCAAATGTTATTCAGGAAGGTATGTAAATGCGCAAATGGTGAAGGGAGACAAAGGTATGCACAAGTGGTGAGGGGCTTCATCTGTCTGCACCTTAGTCAACAGAGAAACAAAGAGAAAATGTGCCAACACAGGAACAAAAGGAAAGGAAGAAAAAGTGTTAACAGGGGAACAGAGAGGGAAGAGTGTTCACAAAGTAACAGGGAGTGTTCACATTAAACTTATCAATCATCTGTAAGTAACAAGGATATTACATCTATCCATCCATACTCAACACCTATTATACCTTGGCTGCACCTTGATATTTTGTCCATGAAAAC
This sequence comes from Cranoglanis bouderius, assembly GCA_023630585.1. Classification (NCBI taxonomy): domain Eukaryota; kingdom Metazoa; phylum Chordata; class Actinopteri; order Siluriformes; family Cranoglanididae; genus Cranoglanis; species Cranoglanis bouderius. The sequence goes on from CM042537.1 coordinate 15,893,497, forward strand.
CACAAGTAGCTTTGACAGGGGGTAAAAAAAACTGTTCAGTTTCAGACAGTGACTGGACAGGACACACAAAATATTTATTTTTTACAGTGGGTATAGAAAAGAATCACCCCCTTTAAAATAATCACATTTTGTTGCTTATCAGACTGAAATGAAGACGGACACAGTTTTTGTTTTATCCAGCTGTATTTACTCAGTGCAACTTATAACATCCAGGTGAAAGATATAACACCAACATGTCATAATTTTTTTTTTTTTTTAATTAAAAAACAGAATCACTGAGTTGGAAAAAGGATCACCCCCCCATTTTGTTGAACCACCTTTTGCTTTAATTACGGCCTTTAGACTGTTGGGATATGTCTCTACTAACTTTGCACATCTAGACTTTGCAATATTTGCCCACTCTTCTTTGCAGAACTGCTCAAGTTCAGTTAAATTTGATGGTGACCATTTGTGGACTGCAGTCTTCAAGTCATTCCACAGATTTTCAATGGGTTTAAGTCTGGGCTCTGACAAGGCCATGCAAGGACATTCACCTTTTTCTCCTTCAACCACTGTGTGGTCAGTTTTGCTGTGTGCTTTGGGTCATGGCCATGTTGGAAGGTAAACCTTCTTCCCATTGACAACTTTCTGGCAGAGGGCAGCAGATTTTCCTCAAGAATTTGACTGTATTTTGCCCCATCCATTTTCCTTCTGTCCTGACAAGTTCTCCAGTCCCTGCTGCAAAGAAACACCCCATAACAGGATATTACCACCTCCATGCTTTACTGTAGGAAAGGTGTTATTTGGATGGTGAGCTGTATTGGATTTCCACCAGACATATCGTTTGGTGTTGAGGCCAAATAATTCAATTTTAGTCTCATCTGACCTGAATCTTCAAGGTGCGTTTTAGCAAAGCTCAGTCGTGACTGCATGTGGCCTTTCTTGAGGAGTGGCTTTTTTCTTGCAACCCTCCCATACAATGCACATTTGTGGAGAATTTGTGATATTGTTGTCACATGCACACAATGACCACTCTTTGTCATAAATTCCTGCAACTGCTTCAGAATTGGTGTAGGCCTCTCTGACCAGTTTCCTCCTGGCTCTTTCATCCAGTTTGGAGCGACTGATCCAGGGAGGGTCTGTGTTGTACCAAATACCTTCCACTTCTTAATAATAGACTTCACTGTGTTTTCTAGGCATTGATAAAGCCTTTGAAATTTTTTTGTATCCATCTCCTGACTTGTGCCTGTCCACAACTTTATCCCAGAGATCTTTTGACAGTGCCTTGCCACCCATAGTTGATTGTATGCTTCAGTTGCACTACCAAGGACTGAAAAATGCTCCAGGAAAGCTCTTTTCATGCTGAGCTAATCAAAATGACCACAGCTGATCACAGTTGAAAGTCAAATGACTTTGTGTGCCATTGAGAAGGTGATTAGCTACACCTGATTGAGTTTACAAGTCATTTTTAGGAGGGGGGTGATCCTTTTTCCAACTCAGTGATTCTGTTTTTTTAATTTTTAATTTTTTTTTTTTCCTGACATGCTGGTGTTATATCTTTCACTTGGATGTTATAAGTTGCACTGAGTAAATACAGCTGGTTAAACAAAAAACTGTGTCCGTCTTCATTTCAGGCTGAAAAGCAACAACGTGATTATTTTAAAGGAGGGTGATTCTTTTCACTTAGTGGTTAGCACATTTTCATCACACCTCCAAGGGTGGGGTTCGATTCCCGCTACTGTTGTGTAAGGAGCTTGCATGTTCTCCCCATACTTCAGGGGTTTCCTCCCCCAGTCCAAAGACATGTGTTGACATGTGTTTGCATCTCTAAATTGTGAATGTGTGTGTGATTGTGCCCTACACCCTGCCCAGGGTGTCCTCTGCCTCATGCCCCAGGTCCCCTGGAATAGTCTCTAGGCTCCCCACAACCCTGTGTACAATACGCGGTACAGAAAATGGATGGATGTCTCATTAAGATGCTGTCTTCTCTGATCTCCTTTACTGGGACAAAATGATTAAGTAATAGTATTATATTTATGTATTAGATATTGCCTTCAAATAGAATTCATCTGCATTTTGAGTGTATTTACATAGTGCGGTTACACACAGACAGTGGCACTGACTTGAGTTTAGAATAACATGAAACTGAGAAGTACCTCTGTCCTGCAGACTCAATTGTCCAGGTAATGCAGGAGTCTGTAGTTCCCTATCAAAAGCTACTCTCGATGCTGCACATCAAACGCTAATGGTAATATTCTTTGTTCGACCAGTTGCGAAGCATGTGTGTCAAACATGCCAAGAATTTGGCTTAAACAACCTCGGTGAGTTACATAATTGATAACGTGCACCTGCAGGTTATAAATAGACGTGAAACAGGAATACCTTCAGGTTTCTTTGTCTTCAAGACCGCTTTGTGTGTGTGTTGTTCCTGTCTTGGTAAGTGGTAAATTATTCCGGATGATGATCTGCACGATTTTTGTTTGGAGTGCCTCGGGGAAGAGCATGCTATTGCTGCTCTTGAGGATGCTGAGTGCGAGTACTGCGAGAGAGCGCCGCCTCTGAGTGCTCCTCGCACGACAACAAGGCATTTGGGGAGCAACTCGAGGTAGTGACTAACGCGGTGGCCAGGCTTAAGTTAGACTGGTCACAGGAGCAAGAGAACCACAGGCACTCCAAATTAGATGACAGATTTCTGTCGGATGGCCAAGGCGAGAGATCCCAATATCGATCTCTCCCCTTTTTTTCCCAGACCTCCATAGGAGTTATCTCGCTAATGCAGTAAGCCTTACTCCCTGCATATCTTTGATGTCGATCTTTTGACTATTGTGGGTGCTAAGGCGCATGGGTATGTGACGATGCCTCAGGTTGGGGAGATGCTCGCGGGCTATCTCTCCCCTGGGAGTGTGTCGTCACTTAAGAAGCCTATCCTCCCCACCAAGCCTTGCAGGGTAACATTGTCGCTGGTGGGGAAGGCATTTCAAGCAGCAGGTCAGGCTGGTGCTGCCCTGCACACCATGGTGGCTCTGAAGGCGTACCAGGCTGACCTGCTGAAGGACCTGAGCATGGGCGGAAGTATTAGTGAGGAGGCGTTTTCCAGAACTTGGCTATTCTGTGGTATACCTTTTGCACACTCGCTCTTCATGCTCCAGACCTGAGTTCGAATCCAGACCTCGACAAAAAAAAAAAAAAAAATGTCACTCTTCAAAAATTTGATGAGTTTCTTCCCTGCCATGCTCAGGCGTCAGTGCTGTTGGCCACCCAGCCCTGACCCAGTCCGGTCTCCCTGTGGCGAGAGTCGCAGAAGCAGAGTGTGGCGAGCCGTGTGCCCCCTCACAGGGACTGGGGAGAGGCCATTCTCAGCAGCCAGCAAGAGGCCGGATCTGAGGATGATTATTTCATCTAGAAAAAAGTCCTGAGGGTCAAGTGCCTGGGACCATGGGGATGTGCCCCTCCAGGTAGGGGCGCAAGAAGTTCCAACAGAAAGTAGAGGCTCCTGCCTGGCACCCTCAGGGGGCCACTGTACAACCTCTGCCGCCATTCGTGTTTCGGGGGACAGCGGCCTCCAGCAAAATGTAAAATGTTCGGTTGCCTCCTGCCATGTTTCAGGACACCAGACATCTAACATCCCCCCATCAAAGCAAAGTGTCAAAACTAGTGCCCCTTTCAGAGAAGCTGGCAGCATGGAAGCTACTGCCAAATATCTCTCCATGGTCAGAAAGGACTGTAGAGAAGGCCTACAGGATTCAGTTTGCATATCGGCCTCCGCGTTTCAATGGTGTGGTCTCCACTTCCGTCAAACTGGAGCGAGTGCATTTGTGAGATGCACAAAGGGGCCATAGAATGTGTTGGACAAAGGGGCCATAGAACGTGTTCCCCTGCCAGACAGAGAGTCAGGCTATTATAGCTGGTATTTTCTGGTTCCCAAGAAAGATGGGTGGTTGCATCCAATTTTAGATCATCGCGGGTTGAACCGCTACCTCAGAACATACAAGTTCAGGATGTTGACGATCAAGATGATTTTGTCGCAGATCCAATCAGGGGACTGGCTCATGACAATCGATCTCAAGGACGCATATTTTTCATGTAGAAATGTTGCCACAACACAGGAAGTTCTTGAGGTTCGCTTTTGGGGGCGAAGCTTACCAGTATCAGGTAATTACATAAATGACTGGCTGATTCTGGCTCAGTTGCAAGAGCTGGTGCTTCGAAATCGGGATGTCGTCCTAGCTTATCTCGAATCTCTGGGGTTGAGACTCAACACCGAGAAAAGCACTCTCTCTCCTGCGTGGAGGACAGCGTATTTGGGTTGTATGGGATTCGATCACGATGCAGGCACAGCTGTCTCATGCACGCGTCGAATCCATTCTAAATGCCCTAAAGAACATCAAGCTAGGCCAGAGAATTACTCTTCATTACTTTCAGAAGGTTCTAGGTCTCATGGCAGCTGCATCCACAGTGATACCCTTGGGCCTCCTGCACATGAGATCGTTTCAGTTGTGACTCAGAGCCAGGGGATTTCATCCAAGGGCCAATCCCCAGAGGCAATAAGGGTCACGCGCCAGGGGCTTCGTACCCTTTCCATGTGGTTCAGACCCTGGTTTCTGACTTTGGGTCCCACTCTAGGTCTGTGTTGTCATCGCAAGATGCTAACGACAGACGCTTCCCTCACGGGTTGGATGGCCATCCAGCCCAAGGGATCTGGAGACAAAATGATGGCTCAATTTCGGGCCCCGAAATACTTCCTCCAGCAGTTAAGAGGCTACCTTGTCCTAGTGCGGGTGGACAACATGGCGGTAGTCTCTTACATAAATCACCTGGGCGGACTGCTTCCACGCCGCCTGAACAGGCTAGCGCAGCAGATTCTGCTGTGGGCACAGGACAAGTTCCTGTCCCTCAGGGCAATTTACATCCTCGGGCATGTGAATGTGGGAGCAGACTTGCTGTCCAGGCAAGTTGGGACACACGGGGAATGGAGACTCCACCCCGAAGTAGTCAGTCAAATCTGGGAAAGATTTTACGAAGCAGAGGTGGACCTCTTTGCTTCACAGGAGATGGTACAATGTCCGCTCTACTTCTCTCTGACTCCCCCAGCTCCCCTGGGTCTGGACGCCATGGCTCATATGTGGCCCGGACGGGGTCTTTACGCATATCCCCCTATCACTCTGCTCCCGGGGGTCCTGGCCAACGTCCGTCAACTGGGGTCTCGCCTCTTATTGATAGCGCCCCATTGGCCGACCAGAGTATGGTTCTCAGATCTAATATCCCTCCTCAATGGCTTGCCATGGGCAATTCTGGTCAGGAGAGATCTCCTTTCTCAGGCACAGGGGACAGTATTTCATCCCCGGCCCGAGCTCTGGAACCTTCATGTCTGGCCCCTGAGGGGGACAAACTAAGAGATGCTGGGCTTCCAGCTGACGTAGTGGAGACTATTCTAAGTGCCAGGGCTCCCTCAACTAGAAGTTATGCCTTCAAGTGGCACATTTTTGGAAATTGGTGTATGGCGCACCATTTAGACCCAGTTTACTGCCAAGTTGTTTCAGTGCTGGAGTTCCTGCAAGAGAAATTGTCCACAGGCACATGTCCTGGCACTCTCAGAGTCTATGTGGCCGCCATTTCGGCTTGCCATACTCTGATTGATGGGGTTTCTGTGGGAAAGCACCCTTTAGTCGCCCGCTTCATTCATGGAGCCAAGCAGTTGAGGCCGCTTACTAGAGCAACAGTCCCCTCATGGGACTTAGCTATAGTGCTCGAGGGTCTGGTCAGCAGCCCTTTCGAACCACTAGAGTCAGCACCTGTCAGGTTTCTGACTCTAAAGATGGTTTTCTAATGGATATTACTTCTTTGAAGAGAATTGGGGATTTGCAGGCTCTGTCAGTTGTGCGGTCCTGCCTAGACTTTGCCCCTGAGCTGGTCAAAGCTATCTTGCATCCTCACCCTAATTATCTCCTGAAAGTTCCATGCTTGACCATACATCCGGCCGTTCTTGAAGCCTTCTGTCCTCTGCCTTTCACGACGATGAAGCAGGAAAGACTTCACTTACTGTGTCCAGTACGTGCTCTTCAGATTTGTGTCCACCGCACCAGCCAGTGGCGTAAGTCGGAGCAGCTTTTCATATGCTATGGGGCCCGCAACTGGAGGCGGCTGCCACTAAGCAAACTGTGTCTCATTGGGTGAGGGATGCCACTGCCCTAGCCTATGAGGCGCGTGCTCAAGCTTCGCTGCTAGGAGTTAGGGCCCATTCAACCAGGGGGGTTGCATCTTCTATGGCTTTGGCGAAAGGTGTCCCCCTGCAGCAAGTGTGTGATGCGGCAGGTTGGTCCTCTCCACACACATTTGTCAGATTCTATAGCTTGGATGTCCATGCTATTCCAGGCTCGCATGTCCTTGAGTCAACATCCCTTAGGCATGTCTGAGACCTTCTTCAATGTTTGTGCGCACACACTACACAACCTTGGGGGTTCAGACACTTCCACTGCGGTGGCGTTGGTATTCTCGTTCCCATTAGCATTTGATGCACAGCATTGAGAGTAGCTTATGATAGGGAATGTCTCGGGTTACTTGACTGTAACCCTGTTCCCTGAAAAAGCGGGAACGAGATGCTGTGCCTCAATGTTGCACTGCAGACGTGTCTGGCGTCTCTCAGACAAAGTGTAACCTGAAGGTATGCCTGTTTCATGTCTATTTATAACCTGCAGGTGCACGTTATCAATGATGTAACTCACCGAGGTTATTTAAATTCTTGGTGTGTTTGACACACCGGTCGAACAAAGAATGTTCTCTTAAGCATTTGATGTGCAGCATCTCGTTCACGCTTTTTCAGGGAACAGGGTTACAGTCAAGTAGCCTGAGACTTTATGTCTGAGGTCTGATCGCATAGACCAGATCACACTAAGTAACAACCCAGATACATCATACTACAGTACATCCCACAACAAATGTCAAGGTATGTGATCATAAGCCTTCACCAGATTCACAAAACACATGCAGACTGTTCTATGATTTCTCACAAAGCTGCAGAAAATTAAAAAGCTGGTCCACACTTCCATGACCTCGGGGAAGCGAGCACTGTTTCTCCTGAACCTTAGGTTTAACTATTGGATGGAGTGTCCTCTCCAGATCCCTAACATATATACAGTATCTCACAAAAGTGAGTACACCCCTCACATTTTTGTAAATATTTTATTATAGCTTTTCATGGGACAACACTGAAGAAATGACACTTTGCTACTTCGCTCTCACACTCTCTCATACTGGTCACTGGAAGTTCAACATGGCACCTCATGGCAAAGAACTCTCTGAGGATCTGAAAAAAAGAATTGTTGCTCTACATAAAGATGGCCTAGGCTATAAGAAGATTGCCAAAACCCTGAAACTGAGCTGTAGCACGGTGGCCAAGACCATACAGAGGTTTAACAGGACAGGTTCCACTCAGGACAGGTCCCACTCAGAACAGGCCTCGCCATGGTCGACCAAAGAAGTTGAGTGCATGTGCTCAGCATCATATCCAGAGGTTGGCTTTGCAGAATAGACGTATGAGTGCTGCCAGCATTGCTGCAGAGGTTGAAGGGGTGGGGGGTCAGCCTGTCAGTGCTCAGACCATACGCCGCACACTGCATCAAATTGGTCTGCATGGCTGTCATCCCAGAAGGAAGCCTCTTCTAAAGATGATGCACAAGAAAGCCTGCAAACAGTTTGCTGAAGACAAGCAGACTAAGGACATGGATTACTGGAACCATGTCCTGTGGTCTGATGACACCAAGATAAACTTATTTGGTTCAGATGGTGTCAAGCGTGTGTGGCGGCAACCAGGTGAGGAGTACAAAGACAAGTGTGTCTTGCCTACAGTCAAGCATGGTGGTGGGAGTGTCATGGTCTGGGGCTGCATGAGTGCTGCCGGCACTGGGGAGCTACAGTTCATTGAGGGAACCATGAATGCCAATATGTACTGTGACATACTGAAGCAGAGCATGATCCCCTCCCTTCAGAAAGTGGGTCACAGGGCAGGATTCCAACATGATAACGACCCCAAACACACCTCCAAGATGACCACGTCTTGGTGATGGACTGGCCAAGCATGTCTCCAAACCTAAACCCTGTTGAGCATCTGTGGGGCATCCTCAAATGGAAGGTGGAGGAGCACAAGGTCTCTAACATCCACCAGCTCTGTGATGTCATCATGGAGGAGTGGAAGAGGACTCCAGTGGCAACCTGTGAAACTCTGGTGATCTCCATGCTCAACAGGGTTAAGGCAGTGCTGGAAAATAATGGTGGCCACACAAAATATTGACACTTTGGGCCCAATTTGGACATTTTTACTTAGGGGTGTACTCACTTTTGTTGCCAGCGGTTTAGACATTAATGGCTGTGTGTTGAGTTATTTTGAGGGGACAGCAAATTTACACTGTTATACAAGCTGTACACTCACTACTTTACATTGTAGCAAAGCGTCATTTCTTCAGTGTTGTCCCATGAAAAGATATAATAAAATATTTACAAAAATGTGAGGAGTGTACTCACTTTTGTGAGATACTGTTGTAGCGAAAATTTTACAAAAAGGGGGCATTATTATTATGCATTATTCTTTTCCACCAGAATAATGTAATGGATCAACTTTAAACATGAAACGAAAACAGAAGCGCACGCTTGGATTCAACGCACCTTTTTAAAGGAGACGAGTTTCAAAGCGTGCCCACGTTATCTACAGGAATGTGTAGTAACTCGGATGAATCTGCAACATTTAAAATAATATTCTCCACCAGTTATGATTTATGTAACAAATTAAAAGATGTTTAACACGTTTAAATGTATTCTCCAATTTATATAAGGAATTAGCTCGAATGGCGTGAAATATATCTATATATCTAATCAACGCGTGTTGTGACCAGTTATAAATATACATCAGCCATGAAAGGGAATTTATATAGGTGCACATATACATATAGATAATTAACTACAACAGATTATAATTAATTATTACTATGTATGTGGCCTAGATCAGCTTTATGAACTCTAAAGAGTGAGTTTATCCTTCTGGCCGGGAAGAATTAACTCACGAAGTTTATTATTAAAGATTAGAGCGGGTAACGAAGATCTTATGCAGCATTTAAGGGACTCATCACGTGACCAAAAACAGAGAAAATCAAGCGTGGGATAATAGATTTTAATAGCTATATGTGACTATGGATACACACGACTAATTCTAAGCAAAACATACATATATACACATCTATATACAGGGAGAGAAAAGGGATAGAGAGAAAGTGATGAAAGAAAGGGAAGCAGACAAAAACACAACTAATTAGCCTTTTTCAGCACCAGCACGAACTTAATTCTCCTGTAACACAGGGGTACAATCTTAACGCAGATATAGGTCATTAACTATACTTGCATAGCCTCAAGGTTGAGAGTTTGCGCAAGGTCGTGTAGAGTTCGCTGGTTCGTTGTTGTTTGAAAGGCGTGAGCCCGGAGGTAGTTGCATCTTGTGTCCGGAGAGAGAGAGAGATCCTGGCTTCCTCTTCCCGGGGCATGTGGCCCCGGGGGAGAGAAACCGGAAGAAGTGAAGTTGAGAAGTGAAGTCAAACTCTGAAGTCTAACTCTCAAATCCGCAGTGAAGTGAGCGTGGTGTTGTTTTAAAAACAACACCAACGCACACGCCTCTTTGGGCTATGGGCCAATCAGGAAGTTGGGTTTGCATGTCCGGATGACTCTCTTTGTCTGGTCTCGGACCCTAATTTAAATGTCGAGGGAGGAGCCGGTCTATACCGTGTTATAAATTAAATTAAAGGAAAAACATGAAATGATGTATCCCATTGCAATGTGATATGCATAATCAATCCGGGTATCTCGAGACGATTAACTACATACCAAATTCGATGGATTTGTAAAGAATATTACAAATAAAACCTGGTTACAGACATTTAAAATGATATGCTAGATTAAACTATCTAAAGTCATTACGGTTAGTTACATAAACACACAATACATGTAAACAAAATAACATCACACTATTTAGACATGGAATAATTACATATAATTACATGTTACATTGAAGAGAGAGGGATTTCTCCATTGTGTGTGTAAGGTAAGCATGGGTGGGTGTGTGTGTGTGTGTGTGTGTGTAAGGTAAGTGTGTGTGTGTGTGTGTGGTGGATGTGTGTGTGTCGTAAACCGAGATTAGATTAGAGATTTAAGGGCCCCTTGGTCGGGGAGTTTTGGTGGACCCCTGCTGACGAACTAATCATGAAGTTTCCCAGACGTTCAGTCATCAAAGGCTTCTTTTATTGCAGGGGTAAGTCCTGTGTGGGTCCCAGAGAGACTTTTTGCATCCTAAAGGTGCATCTGGTCAAAGGAGGCCTCTCGGGGTTACTGTATGTTTAGTTTGGGTTAATTTAGAAATCAGTTTGAGCATAGATCATACGCTACACTGTATTTCCTGGCAGGCTGTGGTGTGTGGTTTCCCTATAATTGGAACACACCTTGTAGTGCCCCCTTTAAAACACAAAAATAAGGATATCATCACAGTTTGCCAGTTAAAAAGCTCTGTCTCAGATTTCCATGTAACAGTGAAGAATGTGAAACGCTCAACCACAACCTCTGGCTGAATTTCATCCATCCCTGTCGCTTTGCCGGTATGAAGGTTTTTAACCACCATAGTAACTTCAGGCAGAGCGATGGACTAAAAAAGACCAGAGATTTCTGGCACTGCTTCCTGAGGGGCAAGCATGTCCACCTGATTAATGAGTTCCTCAAAGTGCTGCTTCCATCACTTAACACTATCCACAGTAAACATCTCTCCGACATTTGCTTAGCACAGCTTCTACAAGGTCCATATTATGTGTGGATGAAAGGCTGACTATATCTAGACTATACCTTTCCAGCTCAGGTTCTTTCTCCTTCTTCTCCACATTTCCAAAGACAGTATCCAAAGCCAGCCTTATCTATCAAAAACTGTCTATCACATGCTTAGGTAATTCCTGAAACCCTAATCTTGACAGAATGTATTTTTTGTACTTTTTATTGTGGTCTTTAGGATCGCTATTTTCTGATCTCTCCCCTCATATCTGTTCACCACAGGCGACCCTACTGGGACCATCACCTAGTAACATAGCCCTGAGTACACAAGCCCATTTACCACATCAAGGGGTGCAAGGATTCATACCTGAAAAGTACAGTTTAAAGTGTATTCACAATACAAAAACCAATCAAATCATAAAAAGGACAATTAATATACAATATTATTAATATTATAAATAATAACATAATTAATAAAAAACTAAAAAGTAATCCAATAACAGGAGGGTGTTTAGATCTTTATGAAACAGGGATGTTTAGTGTGAAGGGGGAGCTCTAATACTCGAGTCACACTTCAGTCACATGGTAACTGAATAACTCAACACTTGCACTTGAATAACTTAAGACTTGTCTTATGCTGGCTTTACACTGTACGAGATTATGCCTGATTTTGCTGTCGCAGGCACAATTCCACATCGTAAAGGATAATCTTTGGTTGGGAGTTGAGATCGGTGGTCTTAGAATGCATAATGTGACATGCTCACCGATGGCCGATTAGTGCCTCTGTTTACCAAAGACAGCCGATGACAAAGTTCTGACAGTGTCAGAAATTTTTGTTTAAAATCTGTGTGACCACTGCTACAACACTCATATAACATTCACCAATAGGAAAATGGCATATGATTACACAAAACTCACAGGACAGCTACAAGCAGCGTACACAAAACATATCGGATTTAAAAGAAAAGAAGTTTGTTGAATTGAAGCAGCAGACAGAATGTCCCCACAATGTCTCATCACATACAGTATATCATGACAGGACAAAAAGGGACACAACATGGAATGAAACAATAAAGTATAAAAGTATAAAATTATTAAGTATATATATATATATATATATATATATATATATATATATATATATATATATATATATATATATATATATATAAAAAACTGTGTTGTATCTCTGTGCATCCAGTAGGGCAGAAATTAGTAGTATCGTCATCATTTAATCTGACATGAAGAACACATTATTACACAGTCTGATACAGAATTCTTATTGAGCTTATCTCATACAATGCAACAAGTAATAATTGTAAAAGACAGCTGGAATCACACAGTGTAAAACCGGTTTTAGACTGAAGACATATTTCAGGCTGGATATAAAAAGAAGAAGAAGAAGAAGAAGAAGAAGAAGAAAACAATACATTTTTTCTGACCTTATGTGTGCACAGCTTCATCTGTCAACTTGTTACTGTCATGGACAGTAATGTAGTGCTCTGCTATTCACATGCAGCTTGCAGCAGTAATTAAGCACCACACTGGTTTTAAATAAATAAATAAATAAATAAATAACATGGTACTAGATATGGTAAATGCATAATTAGAAAGCTAAAGTTTATTACAGATACTCAAATGTTGATTATTGTTCACTATATCTTTCTGTCTACACACAGCACCACTGATACACTTGGAAGTTTGAACTATGTTTTACATCTTGTCCCAAGAAAGTGTAGAAAGCATGATATAAAATGATTACAATTTTAGCTTAGTATTTTGAACAGTGCTAAACCAGAGGAAGGCTTTCTACTAAATGCTTAAGTCTGTTGTAGAATTTTGTATGCTCTCATGTTTCTGCCAGATCTTGTCCTTGTTTGAAGTATTATTTAATCATCCAGCACAGTTAAAGCACATCTAGTAACTTTAACAATACAAGTTGCCCATTATAAATGATTTTTTTTAAAATTATCATTGTTTAATCAAATAAACATCATATATAAAAGGAACCAAAATAATCCTAAATTCAAATTTAGGCAGACTATATTGTATTTAGATCACATCAACTCTGCCATCATGGGGGTATACCCTGGAAAGTTGTCCTGGGCACAGGTTCGGACAGGGCCAAGGGAATCCATTAATAGTTCTGTTTGATCAAAATATGTGGTTAGAAACCTAGGTTTGGTCCCAAGCCAATTTAAAGCGAACAAAGAATTCTCCTGGAATGACTTCAGATCCAGATCCCCATCTCATCCCTGCATGGGCTTTGGATCCACGGAGACCTGACCAGGATAAAGTGGTTACTGAAGATGAATGAATAAATAAATGACAAAGTTCTCTTTGGGGATATACTCCAGACCCCAGTACAAGCCCCAGAAACACACCTGCGTCAAATGAGAAACCTTTAATATAACATTTGGTTAAGAACCTTCAGTATGATGTATTTATTTGAAGTGTGATTTGTAATAAAAAAAAAAAAATAAAAGTGAGAAAAAGTTTTATAAACACTCTTGAAACACACAGAAGGTAGGTTAGTTTGGACAGCAAATGTACTGTCTAGATAGCCCAATAGCTGGCATTTGAAGTTGTGATATGTTTTTGTTTTAAAAAAAATTGTTTTCAAGAGGGGGAAAGGGGAGGCCATGTCAGTGAACTTGCTATTTAGCGGGTTCATACTGGGAGAATATAAACATACACTGTACCAGAAATTATAGTGGTAATTTGCTGAACATAAAAAAGGATCTTTTTTTTATTGTCATGACATGAAGACAGTTAGCATAACCAGACAGGTGCACATGTATGCAATAGTTTACCATAGTTTCCTAATATTTAACTGAATGAGGGAACAGAATTTCGTTCATTCATTCATTAATCAGTAGTAACTACTCTCTATCCTTGTCTGGGTTGAATGTGGAACAAGAGCATATCACTGAAACCCTGGACACAAGGCGGGAATACACCCTGGATGGGCTGCTAAACCACTACAGCAAAGCATGCACATTTGAATACTCATTCACATGTACAGTAAGGGGGCTTATAGTAGCCAGATATAAAGCAGCCAATCCACCTACTAGATGGGAGAAAACTGGAGGACCCAGAGGAAACCCACACAGACACAGGGAGAGACACAAAACTCCATACACACAGTAACCCAAGATCAGGATTGACCTGGCAACTTCAGTACCACTGTGCCACCCAACAACATTACATTTATTAGAAAAGTGGGAAGTGTTCCATGTGTCCATGGGCTGCAGCAATGTTTTGTTGCACTGAGTTATAGGAGGAAAATAAACGAGAGAGGATGGGGGGGGAGAGAGAGAGAGAGAGAGAGAGAGAGAGAGAGAGAGAGAATATTAATTGTGTTACATGTGCACTGGTAGTGAAAAATCCCAAAGCCCCACTAAGCCTTTATACTTTTTGTGCTGATTGAATAATCTTAAATGATGTGCAGTACCATTTCAAGAAGTCCCTAAGCCCATGTTCTAACAATTTAAGCATTTAATTGTGCATTTTTATAGGATGTAAGTAAAAGTCATTTCTTATTTACTTGAGCACAGTGTGGGAGCTGAGGCTGAAGTGTTATTGCGGTGTTCAAGAAATATTAAAAAGTGACATTATGGAAATGGGAAAATAAATAAATGTGATTTCAACTTAAGTTCTGCAGTCAAGGTATTACACTATGTAAAGTAATGTTTTCCAATCTTGAGATGGGAATTTATTGGCCAAACATAAAAGTTTGTGTTGAAGAGCAATGAGGCATCAGTCCTTCTGCTTGGATGTGCAGCATCTTTCCCCATCATGCCATCTAATTGTACCCTGAGGACACAACCCACCAAGGCCAAAAAAAAGTTAATGTTACTTAGTCTTTGGCACACATTTTCACACAGTTTGGTACCACAAATTATATTGGTTATCATTGCAATATTCAGGTTTTTACTTATTTGTACTCATTTGGCTTTTCAAAATGAAAATGTGGACAAATGTGGCTTTAAACAAGAGTATACAGTAATAATGTAAGTTATGTCAGATTATCACTCATTTGAATAAAATTAGGCTAATGTTGTTTAGCTAAGTTTATTATATCTCACCCACAAACTAAAAGTTAATGTTGTTTATTAAGCAGGCTAAACAATTGATATTAAAGTGGGTTTTTTTTGTTTTTTGCTAGTGAAATTGTGATTATATATTGTGTGTTATACCAAATGACAGTTGTAAAATGTTCAACAGTTTCTAGCTAAACCATGAATTCAGTATCACACAGTTTGTTCATCTGTATTTGGTGGTTGTTTTAGTTTATCTTGGATTCATTACCATTTTTGTGTGTACAAATTCTAGCTGTATGCAGGATTGCCTGTTGAAGGATTGAAGGATTGCTGGTGTGGACCTAAATGAAACGTTTTTTTTTTGTTTTGTTTTTTTACACTTGACTGGACAAATATTCAAATGACCTCATCCAGATATTTACAGCTGAGGGTACTGATGAGCTGAATGTGTTTTTGGAAAGACTGGGTGAGTAAACAAGGGTGAGACGGTGTTTTAACTGATTTAAACTTCAATGCCTTTATTACATTTTGCTATCATTTACTTCTTGTTTAATGCTTTTAATGCAAGTGTCTAGCAAACCATACTCCAGTACGTGCCTGAGCATTTAGAACTGTGCCATTTGCATTTTATAAGGTCACGTGGTCTGCTATGACAGTATAGCAGGAGTGTCTCATCTTGTCCAAAAAAATGACAAGGTAGCTGTACATTCAACACCCCATAACAGTTTCCTCCTGGCTCTTTCATCCAGTTTAGAGAGACGTCCCGATCCAGGGAGGGTCTGTTTTGTACCAAATACCTTCCACTTCTTAATAATAGACTTCACTGTGCTTCTAGGCATTGATAAAGCCTTTGATTTTTTTTGTATCCATCTCCTGACTTGTGCCTGTCCACAACTTTATTCTGGAGATCTTTTGACAGTGCCACCCATAGTTGATTGTTTGCTTCAGTTGCACTACAGAATGAACCAGGAAATCTCTTTTCATGCTGAGCTAATCAAAATGACCACAGCTGATCACAGTTGAAAGTCAAATGGCTTTGTGTGCCATTGAGAAGGTGATTAGCTACACCTTATTGAGCTTACAAGTCATTTTTAGAAAGGGGGTGATCCTTTTTCCAACTCAGTGATTCTGTTTTTTTTTTATTTTATTTTATTTTTTTTCTGACATGTTGGTGTTATATATTTCACATGCATGTTATAAGTTGCACTGAGTAAATACAGCTGGATAAAACAAAAACTGTGTCCATCTTCATTTCAGGCTGAAAAGCAACAAAATGTGTGTTATTTTAACAGGGTTGATTCTTTTCTATACCCACTGTAGGTACATACCATATACCTTTGGAAAGCTAAGATTCTTGTGATTCGACTGATATAAAATGTTTCAAGATACAATTACAACAGCAGCTACAATCAACGTCTCTGTCAGACCACCAACATACAAACAAACACTTACAAAACTGAGGCAACTCAGCTATGAACCCTCATAGTAGTCATGGATCCATAACATGCTGACAAAAACAATCTTGTTACACTGGCAAAGGTCTAAACAATCCAATCATGTAAAAATATTTAGTCCAAAACACATTATTACATCAATAAATACCCACGGACTGTTGCTGTGTCATTTCAAATTAACGGCGGATGTGCCTAATCTTTCACGTATTCTCCGTTATAACTTTGGTTCACATGTGAATATTCCTTAGTGCTTGACTTCAAAATGACAGTTGGACTCTATCCTTTCGACTGATACCTCATTAGAACCAATAGGAGCTTCTATGTCCTGTCTATGATATGCTGCTTTAGGGGCGAGTTTCAACAATTCAATTAAAAAAAAAAAATTCTGTTGGTGTTATATCTTTCACTTGGATATTATAAGTTGCACTGAGTAAATACAGCTGTATAAAACAAAACTGTGTCCGTGTTCATTTCAGGCTGAAAAGCAACAAAATGTGATTATTTTAAAGGGGGGTGATTCTTTTCTATACCCATTGTATATATAGGTTTCAATGATGAATATACATATATATAGGTTTCAATGATGAATATACATATAAACATAGGTGTAGAAGACGCGGGGGACGTGTTCCCAGCACTATTAATAAAACGGATTTTTTCACTGGCCATGGCCAATTTGTGTGTATATATATATATATATATGTATGTGTGTGTGTGTGTGTGTGTGTGTGTGTGTAACGTATGACAGTGTCCAAACTGATCTCTGAATTAACCTAGACTGAACATAAAAAAGTTTCACCACTCAGGTGACCGAGAGTAACCCCGAGAGGCCTCCTTTGACCAGATACCATTGGAATGCAAACGACTCTTGCAAACACACACACACACACAACTTACACCCAATAAAGGAGACCTTTCATGACTTAACGGGTGTGAACGTCTGGAAGACTTCACGATTAGGTTCATCAGCAGGGGTCAACCAAAACTCCGACCAAGGGCCTGTAAATCTCTGATCTAATCTCTGTTTACGACCACCTGGATTAACATCGGGGCCAACCGGGCTAGCAAGGAAAAACGTCCTCCCTAAAGGTCACTCTGAGGTGACCAAAGACCGGTGGGACATTAGAAGAACACCAGCCCCCTCTTCTGGACATACACACACTCACGCATACACAGTGAAAATGTCTCTTGAATGTAACATATAATCATATTTCTAGATAGTTATAATGTATTCATATATGCATGTGTTATGTGTCTAGATAACCTAACTATAGTGATTTTAGATAGTTTGAGCGAGAAGCAAATTTTAAGTTGTTGTAACCATGTCTAATGATCCTTCACTGTCCAAGATATCATAATTTCCTTGAAGTTTGGTACCAAAATCATTGTCTCGTAATATCCCAATTAATGATGCATACTATGGGATGATGGGATGTATCATTCTATACTTTTCCATATTTCATCCTAATCCAAACTTAATACAAACCCCGCCTTGACATGCAGACCCCGTTTTGGGACAGACAAAGAAGTTCTCCCCCCCAGAACTTCCTCCTCTCTCTGGATTCGCCAGCAGCTCAGAGTGTACGTTGGCATCATCCATAAAAGACCGCGACACGCACTCTACACTTCTTCCTTTTTACTTCCTTCTTCTTCCTTTTTACTTTTTCAACTTCTTCTTTTTTCTTTTCTTCTTTTTACCTACACTTTACCTACACTTTACTTCCTTACTTTACTCTCTACTTTTGCTCTCCTTCTTCTTTACTTTGACTTCCCCTTTCTCTCTGTCTCTCGCGGACTTGCTCTCTTCCGCCTTCTTTTTCCGGTACTCCTCCGGACTCTCCTTTGTCTTGTTAAACCACGTGGCAATTACCGTTTCTTTCTTCTTTCTACTTTGGTGAGACCCAACTCCGTTCACCCCGACTCTACCGACGCAGAAGATTCAGCA